>CM040996.1:1789441-1866593 GCA_022985145.1 Pangasius djambal | reverse complement strand
TATTTTTCTATGTTATGTTCATGTTTATGTTCATAAACTTTTTATTTAATAAAATATGTTTTCATAGTTTGTGTTGTCCCTTATTATCAATGCAAAATGGTCACTAACTAAAGAGGATTTATGCTGATATTGCCCAAAAACCCTATTTTGTTCAGGCGTTTCCAAACTTTTGGAGGGCAGTGTAGAAGCCATTGTTTTCATCTTTTTCTTAAATTTTTTGTAGGTTGCAGTTTCTCCTGCAGTGAAATTTAATCAAAATATACCCATGTAAATCTCCTTTCAATATCTGAGCTGTGTTTTTTGTGAATTTAATTTCAGAGTACAATTTCAAGAATTGACTGGAGAGCAAAAATACTTAGATGGCCTTTTTATTTGCACAATTTGGCTGAATGACATGAAAGCATCCAAATGAGACAGCATGGGTTAGCAAACAACAGTTAGGTAGACAAAGTTTTGAATATTTTTTAATGTAACTGACAAAACGGTTAGGTTAATCATTACAGCACCACCTGGTACAGATGTTTAGAAACACACTACCATTTTACTTAAATTTGATCGAAAGAAAACAAAAATGCTCAGACATATAGTGTATGCATAATTCCCTTGATTAAACATTTTTGATTAAATTCATACATCTTCTTATAAGGTAGTCACATATGTGATTTTACAGATTACAGAGAATAAGAAGCAAAATAATGGAACTGGACTTGTTGTCTTGGCACATTTCATATGATTGCATTGCTTTAGACCAGAGAAAAAAAAAAGACAGAAAATCTATAAAGTATATATAACATCAGTATATTTAGTTTGATCTAAATTCCATTATTCTGAGTGGATCCAAATGTGTGCCCTTTTGTGAACTGCATAATAATAGCACTCAGGGTCGAAATTGTTGGCTTCCACCACTTTGCGACTGACAGCATGCACATGGCAGTTGGGAAGACTCTTGCACAGAGACTCAGCCACAGATTTCATATCACCTTTCTCTTTCTCTATTTGAGCCTTTATCTGGCTCTTGTTGAGTGGTTTAGGGTCTGCAGTGAAAGACACCACAACCCTTATTTTATTACTGCACAAATGCTCAAAATAATTGACATCTCCACCACTTACATGTTGCTGCTTGCCAAACAGAAACTTCCCACATTTGCTGTCATCATCATCTTTAAACACCCTGACTGACCAGGAGACCCAGTCGTACTTCTTGACAAGGGCATCCAGTAGGAATTGAGTAAACTCAGGGTCAACACTGCTCTCGTTGAGCTTCTGACCTATGTCAATCTTGGCTTGCTCAGCGAAGTTGTTCACACATTCATCCACTGCCGCCTTCATGCGCTTCTCCACTTCCTCCATGCGTTCTTGCCATGTCTTCACCATATCCTCTCCAACAGTGCCTTCCTTTAGTGCAGTGTAGCCCATCAATGCTATGATCCCAACCACAAATACCTTCTTCAGGCAAGAACAGAATTCCTCCACTGCCCTCCTGCTCCGCTGCTCGGTGACCAGTATCGTGCCCAGAATGTTCTCTTTAATGATGGCATCGTACAAACAATCAAGGTTCTTGTCTCCCTCATATTTCTCAAAGTGGATGAGGAACTGGTCTATCTTCAACTTCTTAAAGTTGGGTTTGGCTGTGAAAATATATTTAAACATTTCATACTGGTTGATTATCTGTGTGTAGGACTTAAAGTTCTGGAGGTTCAACGATGATCGCTGCAGCGCCAGCTCTGTTTTTTTTATCTCAAACTGGACCTTTTCCAACTTCTGGCTGACTCTTTCAAACTGTTGATCAAGGTACGTAGCCTGTTTGCCCTCTGGGTTGCGAAGGAACTCAGCTGAGACCTTAAAAAACATCTCTAGGATGGGATTGAACTGGCCTACAGTCTTTGCCAGGATCTCACAGCCTTGGCCTAGGATCTCCACTCCCTTTTCAATCTTGTCCTTGTTCTCCAGAATCCATTCTGCCACACTGCTCATATTGGATGTCAGGAAAGAGGTCCTGTCTAAAATGAGGCAAATGTTCTTTCTGTAACATAAGTAACAATGTCATTTAAAAACTTTTCTCAGGCCTGTGGTATCAAAATCAATTCCAGAATCAGTGCAGCCTCCTCTAATGGTCACATTTATTAAACCAACATCTATCTGTTCTTTGATGTAAACTGAGACAAATTTCCAGTATTAGTGTGAAAGTAATTAGTCATTTGTTGGTTGCTAGACTGTTGCTAGATAGTTGCTATGGAATCTCGGGTGTTTCCTTAGCAAGCCTTAGGATATGCATTTCATATGCATATAGAATATGCATCACGAATATGCATTTCAGGTTTTGTATCTGAAATATTAGAATCCATCTAATATTTCATGTGTTGTAGCTGTTTGACTAAAGTAAGCTCTGATTCATTTGCAGGTGGTGGCAAAATTCTTTACAAATGTAAACATGTTTTTATAATTATTGACAGACAGTTTTGAAGGAAAAGTCCTAAGAATGTTTGTAAAAGTTGGTTTTGCATATAATGCAAATTTTCAGAAATTCGCATGGGTGGGTATAAAGGTACATTTTTGTGGCATAAGCCAATGAATCAGGAAAAAACAGAATCTTCACTGTACACCTTATTTTATACAAGATATGCTTGATTATACATGAGAAAGGTTTAATAGAGTTCCTAGTGGCCAGTGTGAGTGAAAAGGCATCATTTTTAATGGGCTCCCAGAGATACCTATCATTCAAGTTTCATGACAATTATTAACTGTTAACCCTATCAAATGCCTACTCATAGCTAATTGGCCTATCTGAAAGCTGATTGGCCGATGGTGGCCATGCTTTTTCAGCAACTAGTTTCGCATTAACAAACACTTACAAATTAGGATAACGATACAGAATACCTAATTTCAGCTCAACTGAACTGATAGTTCCTGAGAAAGTGCCACCATTAGGCCTATCAGGCTCACATCTCTTGCCTGAGTAGAGGGTAAACTACTACTTAAGTTATAAGTTTCATGTTTGTAGCACCAACGGTTTAGTCTGCACAACCTTCCAACTAAAAATAAAAGCACCCCTATGTGTTCCCTATGGAAAATGTGTGGCACCCGCAAGTCTGATCTTTCCCAAAAGCACAAGCACTTCGTCCTCATATATGTTCTATGTTTCTGCTAGATTTCGTGGTTCTATGTCAAAAATTGTAATCCGTGAAAGAGGTACAAAATTGCAAATAGAATAATAATAAGAAGAAGAACAGAATGTTGGCTCTGTCAAGCCAAACTAATCATAATTTAGGAGTTGTAAACAATTTGTGACTCAACAACGCAACAATAAATGTATATTGGAAGCACTGGGGTAAAAGTAGTATCTTCAAGGCAAACTTATTTAAAAATGCATTTAAATTAGGTTTGTGGTTGTGTTTCTTTTTTCCTTTGAATGTTGTTTGTAAAGCTCCAAACCTAAACTAAACAGTTTCCAGTGCCAGATTGTCAGCACCAAGACCACTGCATTTTATTAGTAGATCTTTTTTTTTTTTTTTTTTTTATCTCAAAACTACATCCTTGGTTACTCATCCTGCTACACTGACATTGCAGGCAAAGTGTTATGCAGGTCAATATTTACTTAAGCACAAAAACTGGCCATCTTGCAACCTTTCAATACTGTATCGATTGTATCTAACCAGAAATTAGCAAACCAGAATTACAATCCACAGTGTAGATAGGTCAAAGATCTCTTTTTATGCAATTGTCCACTGACTTTTTGATATTTTAAAATAACTGAGCAAATAAAAAGGAAAGAAAATCAAAGAAGCAAAAACAAGCAACTCAACAAAAGCTGAGAGAAGAGTAAGGCTTACAGTTAGTTGGTGAAATGTGCAGAGGTGCCCTCTGTGGTGTTCTCGTGAAGCCCAGCTGTACTGAAGAGCCGCATCCTCCGTGGCTCGATTGTGTATTTATAGCCTCACTCCTCGTGGTACTTCCACTTTGGATGGACTCCATATCCTGGAAGCATTCCTAGGAACCCCCTCAGAGAAGGATGGGTACCATCCTGTAAACTTTGCCCCTTTCATAGCTTCTACTCTGCTCTAACCCCCCCCAAAAAAAAAAAATCAGTCTCTGACATAAGAGTAATGATCATTTTAGAATTACAAAGTAGTTACAAAAACCTAAGAAATTAAAAAGTACTTCAAATTAGGCCTGACCTGCTTGGTCGTTGAACAGGTTTTATAGAACAGCTTTGGCATTTATCTGTATTAAATCCAAACATTGGAAAAGCTGTTACAGCAACCATCACTAATTGTTAGAGAGGTTAAGCTAGACAAGTAGGTTTGTTATGTGTTGGAGCCCAGTTTTCTGTGGTATTCTGTGGGTTGAGTACAACACTGTTAATAAAAAGCTAAACAGCATTGGATCTAAAAAGGTTAAATACCTTCACTGTATATTTGGACTACATCTGACAGCAAGCTTGTGTCACATGAATGAAGGGCCGTTAGCGTGGGAATTAGCCTCAGTGCATTTCTAGTGTTTTTAACCATCGCTTCAAAGGGACTTTTTGTTTTTAAAAGATTGCTGTCTCCCAGAAAATAAGAATGTCGGTGCAACCTTATTGTATCTTAGTATGTAAAATACATTTCATTTCATTTTCATATGCTAAATATAAATTCAGAGGAACCACATCTGTTCCAGATGATTTGCCAGTATGAGTAGAATGCTATTTATGAAATATTTTTTTCCATACAATCACACGAATGTGTGTTTATTGCATGACTGTCATCTTCCAGAGAATAAGGATGTGGGAAAATCCTTATTGTGTCTAATTATGCATAATGCATTTCTATGTAGGTTAAATCTAAATTCAGAGGAACCATACCCAATCCAGATAAATTGCCATCTAGGATTCTGTGTATCATTTTATGGTCATACAATCACTCACAGGTTTATTGAATCCTGACAAGAACAATAATTGAGAGTTTGGAAAAAAAAAAAAAACGGCTGAAGAGTAAAATATTGGGATTCATGTTGAATTCTCGAGTCTGGTTGGTCTAACGGTGTAATTTTCTAACAACAGCTTTGACAGTAGTGCAGCTGCAAAACATAGGTTTATATTAATGTACTCACTCTAATACAGTATGTGTTATGGTATCATTTTTATAGTCCCAGTGTACATAGGGACTGGAATGACTCTGCGCTCATACTGAAGACCAATCAACTCATTCATTATTGTTTAACTTTATAGCATACAGTTGTAGAAGAATAAATCATAACTCCACTATCTAGTGTTACCCAGAAGAGTCTGTTGACATTTCTGGGAAAACAGAGGGGTGCAGCAGATGGTAGATGTAGAGGCAGGAGGTAGGTGAGGCACATGTACAGGCCTGTGACAGTGGATCATGTAGACTGGGATAATGGGACACTGACTGGTGTGGATTAGTATTTTGTGCTTTACAGTCATAATACTTTAAAGTCATAATATGTGTGGCATGTTTGAAAGCAAAGTGCTATCAGTGAAAGTAGTTGACTTTATAATATGGTAAAAGCTTGGGCTGGCCTATTTGATGAATTTGGACACCCTTGGACACTTTTTTAGTTCATCAAATATAAAGTAACTGTGCATTAACATTTGCAGGAAAATGTTATTTTTAAAATAGTTTGTAGTAGTTAGTGCTATTGGATGTGCTTACTTCTTTTCAGTTCCAAATTCAATAAAATATGGAATATGGCCAGGGTGCCCAAACTTTTGCATACGACTGTACCTATGCAAAAAAAAAAAAAACGTTATTGAAAAGTATCAGGCAGGATATCCCAAAATATATCCCAAACTTTGAACTCAACTCTGCCTAGAGGAGGGCGTCCACCACAAGTCAGTGACTGGGTAAAGAGGGGATTAGGCTGAGATTTATGGGCTATTTTGTGTAGGTGTTTGACATATAACATAAACAACATCTAAAATGGGGAAAAGATCAAGTGGGAGAATAACTATGCAAGGCATTGTTTTTAAGTCTCTTATGATGACAGCCTGGGGATACCAGGTGTGTAGATTCTATAGAAAAGTTTTTTCCAGGCTTAATGTGCCACTGTAATTCTTTGTAAAGCCTGCAGATTTACATTTATGGCATTTAGCAGATGCCATTATCTAGAGCAACTTACATTTATCTCATTTACACAACTAAGCAGTTGAGAGTTAAGGGCCTTACTCAAGGGGCCAGCAGTGGTAGTTTGGCAGTGCTGGGGTTTGAACTCATAACCTTCTGATCATTAGTCCAACATCTTAACCACTGAACTACCACTGCCCTAGCCTTATGGTGTCTAATTATGCATAATGCATTTCCATGTGGGTTAAATCTAAATTCAGATGAACCATACCCAATCCAGATAAATTGCTATCTAGAATTCTGTTCATCATTTTATGGTCATATGATCATATGGTGCAGATGTCACTAGCCTACTGCTGCAAAACACACTAATCTGCATACTGCTCTGTGGTGAGTGTACCTGAACAGCTTGGCGTGAGCTACGTGTCCTTAAAAGATATTCTGGGACTTTTACAGTGACCATATTTATAATATGATTTAATCTAAAGTGATATAATTTTAAATATTTCAAGAACTGCTAAATGTTTTTAAATGATGCACCTTTTATTCAAGCTAATAGTCAAAATAAAACTGATTTTTTTGTTGATTTTGGAAAAGTCAAATATATTTTTTTAAAAAAACAATCAAACAGTATGGTCCATGATTCAAAAATCTGCCAAAATGAATAACACTGATCATAATACACAAATATGTTGATTTAAAACATACAGTTTTACTGTATAGACAGCAACAGCAGTCAACAACAGTCAGATTTATACAGTCATATAAGATGTCGCATAATCTGTTTAAAGTGAATAAAAGATTGGAATTTTAAGTGCTAAGGCATAGAAACGATACAGGAAGAGAAAAAATAGTGTTCTCATTGCTCATAAAATAAAAGGCATTGATTTTGATTATCATTGTCTCCATTATAAATCAGTAGAAACTAAGACAGTTGTGGTTTAACAAACTTTCAGTGAATTTGGCATCACTCCTACTCACTACACTCATCCAGGACTTCTTGCATCTTGGTCTGTATGTTGATGACCTTTTGGCCCCATTCTTCCCTGAACTCATCCTCATCATCCTCAGTGACTACATAGTAGGCCATCAGCGCTATGAGGCCGATGTGGAAGAGGTAGACCAGATGAGCACATCTAGCCTCCATGATCTTCCTGTTCTTTTTGCAATGATCTAGATAATATTTCAGTATTGGACTCTCAAAAGGACCCTGCTCTTCCATGATGGCTTGATAGTACGCATTCAAATTCAGGCGGCCCATTTGGTTGGTATAGATTTTCTCGAAATCTTCTTTGTAACGCTTGCCATTTTCTGGGTCCTTCCTGACTCGGTCCACCATGGTTTTGAAGGCCTTGTACTGGTGCTCGATGTTCTTTTCCAAGTCACCATAGTTTTTGTTGATCTCAGAAATGTGGATCTGGTCCTGCAGCTGCTTGTTCTGCTCAGAGATGCTCTCCAACTTGTCATGAATCTGCTGGAAGTCCTTGTCCAGCTCATTGGCTTCATCTTCCACCAGGCCTTTCCTCACTACACCAACCAGTGAGGTGACAATGTCAAACAGAGGGTTGAAGGAGGAGGCGAAGGAGGACACTTTCTCCAAGCAACCCAGCACAATGACTGCAGTCTGTTTGATTTGCTCCTTGTCTGCCATGGATGCAGAGGGGTCACTAGTTTCTGAAAATGAAGGAAAAATTATTAAAGAACCAAACATGAACTGCACAACCACTACTTTCTCCCTTATCAGCCATACAAAAGACCTCCAGTCATATCCACCATATTTCTGGGGATGCTACTGTAGAAATCCTTATGAGAGCAATTCCCGGTAACTGGAGGAAGTAGCTTATAGCCGACATTGGATTGTGTTTCATGGTCATTTCCTATTGTTTACTTTTGCACTTTTTGGTAGTGTTTAATATATGTTGCAGAATAACAAATTCATGCCCATAATTCATGCAAAGAATCATGGGGTGCAGGAATAAGGTAAATATAAGGTCATTGTGTTCATTATCCAGAGTATAGGCAACTATTCACTATGCGTGTTAGATATCTTATTTAAACAATGCCAATTCCTGTCCAGTTATTCATCTTAGTTTTACCATAAACATTTACTTTCATTACCGTATTATCATTGCCATGTATGTAGTATGATGGTGTCCAATTTTGGTGTCCAACTGAGGAGAGTAATGTAACATTAAATAGAGACTCACATAGGGACTAAACTCTTTTATAGAGCATTCTACGATTATGGATTTTGGATAGTCAATAAAACGTAATTGGGGCCAAAATGATAGTATTTGTTGGGGTTTTCAGTTAAAAATCTAAGTTTAAAACATTAAGGAAACCAATATATCTTTCTTTAATAAAATGGAATTAAATAGTGCATTACATAATCTGCTGGAGCTCATTAGCTGAGCTTCTTGTATCTACTGTTTTACTATGAGTCAGACATAAAAAAAATTGTCCATCTTTTATACAATAAACACTTTTATACAATAAAATAAACCCTTTCAATACATTTATGTAAATACTAAGATATACACAATATGGAGACTGCATCTAGTACTGAAGCACTGCCCACTGTCAGGGTAAACTGGTTAGCTTAAAATGAAGACAACCCAAACAACGACCTTACCTCTTACCTGCTCTAACTTTTGTACCTGGTCCCTTCTTAATGGTGCTGCTGTGTGTTTGATGCAGGTAGCTACTACATCAACCTCAGGTTGGAGATAGCATCCTTACCACTGTGTTATATATGCAGGCTAAGGGAGTGACTCATATCTGAGAAATGCTCTTTTTTTTTTTTATTTATTTTTTTTTAGGAGGGAGTGCTTTGGTGGCTTCCATCCCCGGCTAAAGTCCAACATGGCTAAAGTTCATCACTATCATACTTTGGCCAATACCGTCATACACTATGGGCAAGTCTGTGCTTTTGCTTGCCCTGTAATTTATATGGAACTATTAAATTAAAAGCAACTTTCACAAATGCAACTCTCTACAAAAGCAACATATGGTATACTTGCGTATTACATAGGAAACATTATACTGAGCATAATATTCATTATTGTTCTTTAAATGATTCTTTTTAGTGTTTCATTCACTGATTGACTCTTTCATTGCATCTACCCTGGTTTAGATACTGTCACAGAATGGAGGTTGAGACAGAAGCAGGAGCAGGTAGAGCAGTTTAATGAAAACGTGGCAACGTGGGAAACTGTCGATACCCACTAGTATGGTGGTGTTACCTTGAGAGTCAGGAAGATCAGAGAGGAAATCGATGGTGAGATGGGACCAGGGGCTTTGAGGTGTGGGCAGCAGCATGAGCTTACCAGCAGGCATGGTTCTAGGAACTTTGGCTTGGGCGCAGGCTGGACAGGAGGCTATGGCATGGTATACATCAGAAAACATCTTGGGCCACCTGTACTTTTCTTGCAGAGGGTGGTAAGTGTGCTGAGTACCTGGGTGGCCGGTGGTAACCGAGGTGTGGGCCCAGGTGATTCGGAGGACACGTAGGTGGAATTTGATGTTGAGGGGTATGTGATACGTCAGTTTTGGTGTTTCTAGAGCCCGAGTGATAGGATTGCATGAACTGAAAGTGAGCAAAGAAGAGGGACCAGCAGGCTTGTCGGGGGTTCAAGCATTTAGCAGTTCTGAGGTACTCAAGGTTCTTATGATCCGTATAAATGACAAACAGTCGAGCCAGTGCCACAACTCCAGCAACTTCCGGTTTCCAGTGTCATAGTTACACTTGGCCAGCGATAGCTTTCTAGAGAAGAATGTTGCAGGATGGATTTTGGGCTTTTCTCCAAAATATTGTGACAGGCTGGCACCAACCCCTGTTTCAGAGGCGTCTACCTCCACTATGAAGGGTCTTGATGAATCTGGATGTTTGAGAACAGAAACTGTAGTGAAAGCAGTTTTAAGCTTGGACATGGCCTTTTCTGCAGGGGGTTCCATGCCAGACATTTGGGGCTTCCTCATAACAGGGACGTGAGGATCTGCTATGGATCTGAAGCCCCGAATAAAGTGTCCATAAAAGTTTGCAAAACCTAGGAATCATTGTAAGTCCTTGATTGTCTGAGGCATGGGTCATTCGACGACAGCATCTATCTTTGCCTGGTCCATGGATACTCCATCAGGGGTGATCACATAACCTAGTAACAAGATGTTGCATTGGTGAAGTTTGCACTTCTCCCTCTTCACATACAGCTGGTGTTGCAGGAGTCTCTGGAGAACCTGGCAGACATGACGGATATGTGTTTCGAAGGAGGGGAACACACCAGGATGTCTTCAATGTAAGCAATCATAAATTTCCACAGCACATCCTTAGTCTTACTTAACACTTGGCCTTACTGAACACTTTTTTCATGTCTTGGTACTCTTGAGTGTGACAGGTGATGACGCCCTCCCCGATTGGTCTCCCATCAATGGTCTGGATCCTAATGGGCTGAGGCAGCAGGTCAGTGGGAATGTTGAGGCAATTTACGGTGTCCCCGCCAATGAAATTACCCACTGCCCTGAGTTGATCAATGCTGTAAATACAGAAAGAGCATCTGAGTGTTGCAAAACCACAGGAAGCGTGAATGCTGGGTGTGATAATGGCTGAAATGAACTCACCATGTGCGAGCAGGGGCTAAGGCTCTCTTGCATGCATCGGGGAAGCCTCCTTCAGAACAAGGCAGCAAATAATCGAGGTGGATGGCCAGATCGATGAGCGAGTCGAGTGTGAGCAGCTTGTCGCGGCATGTGAGTTCAGTGAGAATTTCAGGCTTTAATCTTTGGTGAAATGCTGGCTTCAAAGCCAAGTTATTCCAGCTGCCGCAATGGTTGGGAACTTGAGAGCAAAGTCAGCCACTCGGTATGCTGAAATGTATGGTCAAAAGCTGCTCACCAGCCTCTTTGCCCTCTGGCGAGTGGTCGAACATGTTCCCAAACTGCAGAAGCCCACTTCAGTGCCTTTCCATTGAGCAGATTCAGGAAATGGGCAATCTTCTGTGGCTCCGACATCCCCTCGTGACTGGTGAGCACTGGACTAAAAAATGCTTACGCTGGGTTTACGTTGCCATGTGTGAGCTTATGCCAGAGATCAACGGGGTGGCCTCCCCTGCTGAGCTTACTCCGGAGGTAAATGAGGCAGCCTCCTCAGCCAAGCTTCAGCCAGAGGCCGATGTGATAGCCTCCCCTGCACACCGCCCTCCAGATGCCAACAAGGCGGCCTCCTATGCCATGCTCATGCCTGAGCCTGACAAGATGGCCTCCCACGCCATGCTCATGCCTGAGGCTGATGAGACGGCCTCCCACAACCTGCTCATGCTGGAGGCTGACCGCACGACCTCCCAAGTTCTGTTCCTGCCTGAGGCCGACGGTATATCCCAAGACCTGCTCGAGCCAGAGGCCAATGAGACGGCCTCCCACACCATGCCACTGCCTGAGGCTGACTATGCTTTCTCCCAAGTTCTACTTGGGACAAGCTCGACAAGCTCATTTGCACTCTCGCATATCTACTGTCAGGGGCCAAAACCCACAATTCCAGATTTCCTGCATAAAGACCCCAGTGAATTTGTGCACATGAAGATTTCTTTAAAGAGCCTCCTGCCAGCTACCAGTACAGAGCTGTTCGAATATCAGGTCTTGTTAGATCACCTGAACCTGAAGGAGGCATGAGGCATGGCTGATTCCTATCTGCATTCCTCTACCGCCTACTCGCACACAATAGTGGCAGGTAAAGCGAAGCTCCAATGTGGGCCCCACTTGTGTATCACACTTGCTCAACAACAAAACAATGCTTTTGCAGAGTCTAACAACAAAACCACAACTGCAGCAATGAAAAGGGTTAAGCTCAAAGTATACCTTGCCAATGTGACATTGTTGTGACAATGATGAGGATTTCTTCAGCAAGTTCTTGTGGGTCCAGAGCTTTGCTATGAAGCATAAAGCAAAACAGATTTATGACATAAAGAGATGTCACTATTGTGGCTGGCTCAAACAAGCAGCATAGTGCACCTTAAAGAAACCCTGCAGCATTTTTCAATGTTCATTAATTAGTTAATTCATTTATTCATTCACTGCCATAGCACTACCCATCACCAGGCTAAACTGGTTAGCTCAAAATAAAAACAACCCAAACAAGGACTCTCTCTTCCCCAGCAAACAGCAACATCAATGCAAAATGACCTTAGACAAGTCATACATACTAAAACAGGCTTCTGTCCCTGGCTTCAGTTCCCACATGCGTAATACTCCTTTTTAGACAAATAGTATTATATTAATAATACGGCAATTTTTAAGGTTGTAATGCTTGAATTTGTGGTACAGGACTCTACTCTCAGACTCTAGGAGAGATATTAGAGCCATACCTTCCCAACAGTGCAGTGGTTAAAAGTTTTGAAGTCAATAAGCCTTTAGTAATTCCGTAGTCTTGGCCTCTACCCGATCTGTCAAATGGTACTGGCCACAAATCAATGCAGAATTAAGACATAAACCCAAATATTTACATGAAATCTGATGTCCCACACACTGCCTTTTTGCATACAATTCAAGATGCAGATTGAACATTAACTTAAATTTATATGAACTTCAGGGTCAGGATTCAGGGTAATTTCTACAGAGTATGCAAAGATCAAATACAATAATTAAATCTTATAGAACTCTATTTAAATTTGGCCTTTGTAAAACAAAAGATACTCCATCAGATCTGACATGGAACTGGGCTGATAACATGCAGTAATCATTTGCTTATTGAACTGCAATAAGGTATTCCTCTGAAACTGTGTAATTAGGTACTGAATGAATTTATGCGTTTATGATGCAGTTCCAGGAATTTATTAAAGGTTTATGGTGTGAATCGGCCTCTTGGGCCTGATGTTTATGCTGGGCTTGTTCAAAAAAGATTTTCCAAAGAAACTATTAAGAAAATGAAATGGCATTTCTAAATGATGATATTGTATATCATGGTGAAAGTAATTCCTTGAAGCACAGTTTGTCTCTTGAATGCTACGATGAAATATATGCACGTCTCAGCATCTCCTGTGTGTCTTTGTTCTTCACGCAGTATTGTTCAGTGTTTTGCTGGCTGACTTTACCAAGCCATTTTTAGTCAGTGTATATCACTCCATTTTTGACTTCTTTCCTGTTTCTTGTTTCTCATGTTTGTTTTGCCTAGTTTGCCTGTTTGTGCATCGCCTGACCCACGCCTGTTTTTGACTCTGCCTCTGCCTTACATTTTTGGATTTGTTTACCTGCCCTTTAATAAAAGCTTAACTGCAATTGCATCCATCTCACCCTGCATTACATGACAGTAGTGTGAAACTTTCATGCAAAGACCTGAAAGACAGAGTAAACAACAAAAGATGAAAAGGTAGGTTTGTGGATGCCAAACACTCTGCCAAAACACCTAGTTTCAAATAAGGAGATCTTGTCCAGGCAGAAAAGATGTCACCAATTCTCAGAACAGGAAAAGAGGAACACAGGAACTGGATGATGGACAGACTTGCTTCACACCTAACCATGATGCCTGCAGAACTCAGTCTACCTATGAATAAACAAAATCCTGCTCAACCACCTGCAGTAGTACAGAATAGCAGACATTACAACCAATGCACCAGAAGAGTACCTGCCTGACTGAGAGTCTATGTCATATAAATTGACACTAACAGAACATTGCATTACGGCAAAACTCAGAACAGTATGGGAAAAGCTTTGTGTTGCTAAACAGTGTTCAGTGAATGAAAAGATCCACTTATGCTCTAGTTATGCCTGAGGATGTTTTATCACTAATACTTTAGAATAAGTTTTATGCTTTTGTTGATTCCTGATTTCTGATTCCCCCAATACCAATGACCCCAAAAATAACTTTATCACGTTTATCACCTCTTTTTTTGTTAATTTATAAGTGACAAATGTGAAACCCTGGGGGAAATTTTGTCCTATCTTTATCAGCTTCCTCACCTCAAATTGTTGTGTACTGTCTCCTATTGTTTTTTTCCCCCTTGTTGTTGTGTGCTGCTCTCTGGTTGGTCTGCCTAATTCCTGTGTACTTGTAACCCCTGTGTCATTATATTTTTATATTTTTTTAATTATTACTTATATTTAAGAAAAAAAAGGTCAGATAATATCAGAGAGTTCAAAACACCTGTGCAAATCAGGTGCAAATTGGCACAGTTGTGGTTTTGTTTTTAGCCAAAGCATTGTTTTGTTGTTGGGCAAGTATGATACACAAATGGGACCCACAGTGGTGCTCCACTTCACCTGCTGTTATCACTTGTGAGTAGGCAGTAGAGGAATGCCTCCTCCAGCGTCAGGTGTTCTACCAAGACCTAGTATTTCTACAGCTGTGTACTGGTAGCTGGCAGGAAGCTCTTTAAAGAAATGCTCATCTACAAATTCACTGGGGTCTTTACACAGGAAATTTGGAATTGTTGGTTTTGACCCCTGATAGGCGATCTCAGAATAGTTGGATACTCAGGATGGTTGGAATGTGCTGATCTCCTTTTGGTGTGGCTCCTGATGTGGCCTGCTGTCATTCACCGGTTCCCATGGGGTACTTGAATAGACATCTGGACCATCCATTAGTCCAGCAGGATCAATGAACTGGCTGTGGGTCACAGGATCAAAACACAAAAACACTTTATGCCCATGACCCCTCAGATCTGCAAATTTATCTAAGAGGAAAAACTACAGTATTTAGCAAAGTTGCCAACCTAGTTTTAAAGAATAAGTAAAATTAGTAAACTAAACTTTTTCACAATCAATAATTTCTGCACTATTCATTATAACCTGTTGCTTTTTTTTTTCCTTTTTCATTGTCATTTCATTAAAAAAAAAAAAAAACATTTTGTTTTAAAGACACAAAACTGAGGCCATCCACATCTGCATTAAATCCTCAAGTGTAATATGTAATTATGGCAAAACTTGAGCTTGTTCAGCATGTTGAGTGCAATATTTAGTTATTCTTCTTCCATCATTAGTAACGGTTTAACTGAGAGAAGTGTAGACTAGTTAGGAATTCTGACAAAAAGATCTCAGCATTAGATATGCGCAAACATTAGAGAAGATGAGCAAGAATTTTTTTTCTTGTAACTCATTACCTGAAACTGGAAAGTAAAATATTGACTTCACCTTGACAAGTAATATAGCATTTTAGAAATGCCATTTCAGTTTCTTTGGAAAATCATCACCTGTGTTATAATTCATACTACAGACTAACTCTTCATTATAGCCTGGAACTGCATTGTAAAGAAATAAATTAATACAGTACTTGTTCTTTTTATCTTCAAGTTTCTGTTTTCATTGCTCTGAGTAAATAATAAAATGATACCTTATCATCCGCTTTATCTGTTCTGCCATTCACTTGAAAGTCATTTTATGAAGGCCTGGGGTTGTTCTTTTTAACTTTAGGTTTCTGTTTCACTGCTGTGAGCCAGTAATAATGTGATACCTGGTTACATTTTATCGTGAAATATACAAATGATTACTACATCCTTTCAGCAGAATTCACTGTCCCTGATAAAAAAAATTATATCATTTCAGATAAAATCATCTACTATTCGTATATGTATCAGGATACAGGATACATGTGCCTTTCATAAGTATTCATCCCGTTGATCTTTTCCACATTTTGTAGTGTTTCAACCTGGAGCTGAAATGAACTTCATTGGGATTATATCAGGAATCTACACACACATGCACACACACACACAAGCAACAACACAAAAATACCCATAAATCTCTGAGTCTCATTCACCAGACATTGACTTCTGGTCTTCTCGAAGTGTGTCAAATTCTTAAAAAAATAAAATAAAATAAAAAAAAATCAATGATGTTCTGCAGATTGTTTTGGATGTTTTGGGAATATCTTGACCTGTACTGTTATTTTGTTAGCTCCTAATGCTGTTTGCATAGGTACAGTTGTATGCAAAAGTTTGGGCACCCCAGGCCAAATTCCATATTTTATTGATTTTTTTTTTTATGTGACTACAAAACTAAGCACAGTTAAATTTGATAAACTTCCAACATAGAAAACAAACAACATAAAAGTTGTTATAGCATTTCACCCCTGTTACTGAGAACAGAACACATAAATGAGTTTTTTTAGAAAGAGACATAGTTACAGCATCAAATTTTTAACCCTATCAATGACATTTATTGCTCTATTTTTCCCTCTACTGGAATAACAGAGACTAGACGTTTGTTCCCGAATCTTTAAATTCAATTACAGTCCCCAGGCCGAGTTTTAATTTAGAGCATGCATTCTAAAATGGAAAATGTAAATGTATATAATTTGGCAGGCCAAATTAGAATATTTATTGGGCCAGTTTCAGCCCTTGGGCTGTACATTTGACACGTCTGATCTAGGCCTTAATGGACTCATTAAGGAAGGTCGAGGCAGGTTATGATTTGTTATGAGGAATAACAATTCCAGAGAGTAATGAATTCTTTGGCTCTTCAAACCTTGTGCTAACACTTATCACATCCTCCCCCAGTGACATTCACAAATTCCAGCCTCCCAACATTCAAATAACCCATATAGAGAGGCAACGGTATTCCTAGTTTGTGACCTAGTGAGCCAATATCACAATGTATTTTTGACAGACTTCAAAGCACTATTGTAAGTCGCTCTGGATAAGGACGTCTGCCAAATGCCATAAATGTAAATGTAAATGTAACTGACACTATGGCAACAGCTGGAGGTGCACAGAGTCTCAGAACAACTTTTGAGACATTGCCAAATGTTACCGCATTCACCAGAGTCAGAAATTATTATGAGGGGCAAATTAAAGTTCAGAGAGGGATATTTTTTAATAATTAATCAAAGATAGCAAGATATAGTCAGTTGCATACCTCAGATCTTCCAATTTACACTCAATTTAAACAAAATGATGCTGTTTTGATTTTTTTTCTGTAAAAATATAGTCATGTTTTATTTTTCAATAACTTTATTGAAAACATTTAAAATACAATCATTGAATGTAGTCATGCTAACAATGTGATTAAAGGGTTAACAGAAAGAATGGTAACTAATGCTAGTTACCAAATATGCTGCCTTCATGTCATCAGAGATATCGTAATTTCCCTCAGGAACTCATTTTTTTCTTTGAGCCCTGACTCTAAGTTGGGGCATGTCAATAGCAAAAAAACAAAATACTCATGGCCCAGAATATGAATGCAAAAAGGGGCTGCCCCTTTTATTAAGGGTAGTGGCATTAAATAATGTGGAACATAACAAACATAACAAACTTGTGTGAATCAGGGGAATCACTTGCATTTCCTGAGCACTTCCTGCATCCTCTCTTGCACTTGCTCCATCTTCTCGGTCCACTCCTCGCTCAGGCCCTCCTCATCATCACCAATGATGGCAGCGTAACCCATCAGAGCGATGAGGCCGATGCAGAACAGGTAGGTGAGGCGTGTGCACAGGCACTCCATCACCCTACGATCTCCTTGTGAGTGAGTCATGTAGACCTCGAGGATGGGCCGGCTGAAGAGCTTGGGCTTGCCCATTACACCGTCATAGAGGGTGTGCAGGTTCTGGTCGCCCATGTCGTTAGCATAGCTTTCCTCGAAATCATCGCGCTTGCGCTCCTTGTGCTCGGGCCGTGCCTCCACCACCTCCATGAATTTACGGAACTGGTTGCGTAGGTTCTCCTCTATGCGGCTGTATTGCCCGTCCAATGTCTCCTTCTTGATCTGGAGCAACGCACCACGGTTCTGCACTGAAAGCTCATCCAAGGCCCGGTTCACGCTGCAGAACTCACGTCGAAGAGTTTGAATCTCCTCGTCATCCACATGGTGGAGGACGACGCGGATCAGCGAACCTGCCACACCGAAGATGGGATTCACCACAGCGGCTGCTGATGAGATGGTGGCTACGCACTCCAGCACCTTCACCAGGCCGCGCTTCAGCTTGTCTCGGTCCTCTAAGATCTTGATGTCAGCCATGGCCTAAAACAGAAACGTTGGCCTGATGGGGAGAAGAAGATATAGTTTAACCATATTATAAAACAACTACCTTCACTCAGAGCACTTTGTTTCTAATTAAGTTAGGTCCTGGATTAGACCATGATTATAGTATTTATTGAGGTTGGCTATTGACCTACATAGCTTTATTTACAAAGCTGAAATTAACTAATGCATTATATAGTGATGTGACACCGTGATTCTCAAGCTCTTTTAGCAGGAGACTAAAAGAGACTAATTGGAGGAATTTAGACTCAAACTGAGGTACAACAAAGGCAACAGCTGAAGCATGGGAAGTGATGCAGAAGAAAGGTTCTTCAACGGCTGAAACGGAAAAAGGCTCTCAGTGCAAGAGTGCAGGAAGGAAAACCACAAGATGGTTTCAAGCAGCTGAGTGAAAAGTTAACTAACCATGTCTAGGTGACTGACACTTCACACTAGTGCAGGCGAACTTAAGGTAGACCTAAGTTATACAAGTGTGATAATGAGTTTAAAAATAAACATAGGTAGCTGCTTTAGGATTAAAGGTTGTGGGTTGAAAACTTTAGCTATTTGGCTTCTGCCTCATTTCCTATTACTGCACTATTTTGTGAAACTTTGGAAATCGTAAGCTTGGGGTGATACTGGACATAACATTTTATTTTGATTTTGCTTTGATTATTCTTTGATTTGTTTTTGATTGCCTTTGTCTATTTTTTTGCAATAAAATATATGGATTACTTTTTGGATTATTCGTCATTAAATTTACATTTTTATCTTAACCTTCCTGACTGGGACTCTTCTTCTGGTAAGGCTATTTATTTTTGACTCCTCACTGAATGCACACATTTCATGCTAGGAAATGTTAATACTTATTTTAAGCTAATGAGGTAAATAACAAGCAATTGGTTAATATTATTAAATAGTAAACAAAGTTGTCTTTGGTAATTCAAACTTTACCTTAAATCTCTGTTTGATAAACATAGTACATTCAAATCTGTGGAAATCGTGGATAGATAGAGGGTTAGGGATTCATTCTCTAGTGTGTGGGACAAGATTTTACTTTAGACTACATTGAAAACAAGATTATGAAAAACATTAGGCTACTGAAAGCAAGTTGTAACTGTTTCCTGAAGTGTAAACAAAGGAGAGTTTAGTTTCATATTCACATATGATCAATTTTCATGCAACAGTGAATTACAGGCTGTAAACCTTTGTCTATTAATACCAAACTGCAAACAATTACCAATTAGATGGCTTTTTTGTGCACACTGCTTTATCATGAGCCAGACATTCAAAAAAAAAAATGTATACATAAATTTATGCGGTTGCATAATAAAGAGACTGCGTCTAGCAATGAAACACTGCCCTTGTCAGGCTAAACTGGTTAGGTTAAAAGGAAAACAACACAAATACTGACTCAAACCTAGCAAACAACTTGATCAGTACAAAATTACTTTGCACGAGGCATACTAACTACAACAGCGAACAGAAAAAAAGAAAATAGGTCCAAGGGCCTAAGGATCTTACCTGCTTTAGTGTCTGTAGGTTTCCTCTTCCTAAAGCCAGGGTGAGGGTGGGCCTCATATCAGAGCAGAGCTCAATGGGTTAGGAAGGAGGCTGGGGTAAGAAACATGGTCGATACTGACATATTGTATGCTATGAAAATGTAGTTTTTGACTAACATGATACAGATCTTGCAGAAGAAACAAAAGACACAACTTGGCAACAGAAATTCATTTTAAAGGCCTTCCCATGTCCCTGGATAATACTGTTAATAAGATTTAGTTATTAGCCCTTTAATTACATCCAAGGTAATTTCTGACATTAGTTTCGCATTCATCTGAAATGGTTAAATATTTAAGTTCTGGGCTGGTTTGTGTGCAATGCAGTTCAAGGCCTTCATGCAGGGTTTCTCTGTGGTATTAATGATGTGACAGATCAGAGTCATCAGACTCTTTGAAAAATATTTTCCAAAGAAACAGGAAAGACACTGAAATGGCATTTCTAAATTGCAACTTGTTTAGATATGGGCTCAATGATAAAGCCGGTCCCCTCTGCTTACACAAATCTGACTGCACTTCGTAGTCTAGTTTTGAGCATTAATAATGTGGAAGTAAGGCACATTTTAGGTTTGCAATGCTAACATTAGTGATACGATACATTAAAAACGACTCTAGTGGCTCTAGTAAGAAGGCGGAAATAGTAATGCAGTACACACAAACCACAATCTTATCTGATTTTTCTACTTTCCACAAGCAATGTGCCAAAAATATGTAGAAAATACACCACATACCATGAATGGTGTATAAAATCAAAAGTACTTTGGAAATTTCTTTTGGAAAGACTCTTTGAACACTCCCATCATTAACATTAAACCACATCAGTCTTATCTTTTATATCATCCACATGAAGTGTGTTAAAGCATCTTCTTCCTACTTTCAATAAATTCCTTTTTTTTTTAAATTCAGCGTTCTGTTTTCACTGTTGTGAACCAGTAATAGTGTGATACCTGTTAACACTTTAATGAAAAATGTATAAATGATCAGTGCAAACTTTTTAGCAGAGTTCAGATGTCAGATCTGATGGCGCAACCTCCATTTTAAAAAAGCCAAATAACCTTTCACATTAAATCTATCGTTAGTCTTTAATTTCATGAATATATTTTTCTATTATACTGTATATAAATTCCTAAAAGACAAAGATATTTTTGTATACAGCAAATAGTTGAGTTTCTTATATATAGATTCATATTAATTTAATAATGTACTAATTTAATAATTGCATTTTAAATGATAAAATTAACCAAAAAATACTCATTCTTCTTCTTCTTCTTCTTCTTCTTCTTATTATTATTATTAGTAGTAGTAGTAGTAGTAGTATTAAGGGGGGATGTGCTGTATGGTGAGCAGAGCAGAGCGCCCTCTGGTGGTAAACTTCACGCCTTTTCTCTAAAGCCTCAGCGTCGCTGCACTGAAACCCAGCAGCAGGAAGTCGACTGAAAAAGGTGAGTTAAGGATCTAAAAAGCTTTTATTTATTTAAAACCAGGGTTTTGGTAATATAAAGGGGATCGTTTGGAAGAGGGGACATGCGATATTTTCCTGCAAATAACGCGATGTTGCTTCCACGTCCCTGTAAAAACCCCTCAACATTAGCACAAGAAGTTTTCTGAAAAATGGAGTCGAACAGTATATTTTATTCTAAGATAAACGTCAGCAACACGTTTTAGTACGTTTGCAGCCACTTACTACTTAGACCATTTATTTTGCTAAAGAGTAGGTCCGTTTTTCACGTGTTTTTGTTTTTGTTTTTTCCAGGCCCAGGACAAGTTTACATAATGTGTTTTTATGGAGCTTCTTGAAAATAGGTTTAAAATGTGAAAACAGCTGAACAGAAGCAATATCGCGTAAGTTATAGTGAAAAAAACGGCCTATTTAGGCCTAAGAAAATACAGCAGAGCTGGAGCCAACCACCGCCTGTTTACAAGCCACATAACTTCCTTTTATTGCGCTGCTAAAACATGCAGAAAGATTATAAATAACCTGAATAGCTATCAGTTAGGAAATTAAAGTAATTTCGTTCATTAAAAAAAAGAAAGAAAGAAAGAAAGAAACTCAAGAACGAAACCGAAACTTGACGTGAGTTCCGGGAATTGACGGCCATACAGACGCCACCTAGTGGATATGTAAGGTACTAAGTCTACAATCATTCGGCACTACAGGCGCCGCCTAGTGGCCACGTTCGGTAATTACGCCTTAATTGTTCGCCACGGCATGCGCCACCTAGTGGATATGCAAGGCCACTTATGGTGTTAGCACATTCACAAGAATAAGTACGAGTTATTGAAGATGTTGAGCAAGATTTATCGTTTAAAAAAAGTTTGTATTTATTAAGCTATTTATTAAATAATAGTAGATACATATTATATTTATTAATGATGATAACACTTCTCTGTTTTGTAGAGCTTCAGAATGTCGCTGACGATCAGCAGGGCTGAAGGGGTGACAGTGTACACTGTACACTCCAACCACAAAAGTAAATGGCCGCTCTTCTGCCAGATCCTGGGCACCATGTGCTACAGCCCCGTGTGCTCTGTGTCTCTGAGACTGAAGCAGCAGCTTGGCTGTGCTCTCACAGCACTGGCGGTTTGTTATGCACTCAAACTCTACACACAGGAAATGCTGCATTGTTTTCTTGCTTGAGAAATCGCTTGATAAATCAGAACATAACGTGGTGTGATAAACAGACATCACTGCGTTTATTGCAAAATACACCGTGACCACATGATGATATTTTCAGGCATTTTGTCCGTGTTCTCAAGTAAGGACGTAGCTCACTGTCTGGTATTGTCTGATATTTTAGGACTAGAATTAAGAAGATTTCTCATACTGTGATTATAATAAATTCACCTGTTTTCTCAGAAATGTCTGGGCCTATGCAATGACAACCTTCTCTCCTCCCACAGACTATACAGATCATGTTTGGATTAATGAATCTGGGCTTCGGGTCTTTGACTACAGCCATTTACAGGATGAGTGACCTTGGTCCTGTTCCGTTTTGGCTTGGAGGCGTGGTAAGAAAAATATTTCATGAGAATTGAATTGTTTTATTCAGATTACTGTAAATTTCTTATATTTCACATAAGATGTATTATTGTGATGTATAAATGTGTGTAAAGTTGCATTGTTGTGATGCCTAAAGGTGCGTAAAGATGCAATGTTGTGATGCGACAAATGACCTTTTTATTTCAGATTATTGTAGTCGGAATCATGTGTATCCTAGCAGAAAAGTTTCCAAGCCCATGTCTGGTGAGTTTCCTCTTTTCTTTCGACGCATGCTGTTGTTGCATACTAGCTCGCTGAGTCAGATCATTTGACTCATCAGTAGAAGTCGACTCTCAAACAGCTCATTGTCATCACTTCATGTACATCACTATTAAGAATACAACATATGCAATGTGAGAAATATTAAACCTAAAACGTCACAGTGAAGCTGAACAATTTTAACACAACAGCAAGTGATAAATAGACGGGAATCATCCCATTTCACACTGTACGTCAAATAAGCTTATACCACAGTGCTGTTGAATTCTCAATTCTAAAAGGGTCAGAAGATGTCGATTAATTTTCTGTAACAGCCGCTCGGGCAATAGTGCAGTTTCAAATCATAGATTTATATTCATGAGCTCATTCTAATACATTGTTTTTTTCCATACTAACAACACAAGGACTTAATCAAAGATTTTTAATTAATGGATAAAATACATGCTGTTAGTTAATAAAGAAAAATGTGTCATTGTTGAAATGGTGAAGTTTTTTTCCTGGAGAGAATCAACATTGTTGATTATTTTACTATAACAGCACGACACAGAAACTTTTACTCCTTACATAAATATCAAGTCCAGTATTAATCAGGATGGAATTTTTGGAAAATCCACCATGTAGTAAAAATCATGTCCTTACACAGTTGCGTCTTCTCATTTTGTGTATGCAGGTTGTCCTGACTGTGGTGATGAATATAGTGAGCGCTGGATTAGCTATAACTGCCATCGTGCTTTATTCAGTGGATTTGGCACAGACACGTTATTACTGGTGTCAGGCTCCTGAACGTCGGGACCCTTATGATTACTGGACAACTGCATCTCCCTTGAAAAAAGCTGATTGGGATGAAGTCTTTAAGAGAAAACTAGAGGTCTACAGAGTTTGTCAGGAAAACCAGCTCATTATGAAGGTAATCACTTTTGCTAATTTCAGGGGGAAAAAAGTAGTTTTTGACTTATAATTTCTGAAACACTGATGTATTTATATGATGTGATTAATTAGTCTGAGTAAGCTTGGAAAAAGGGAAACCCACTTTTAGACTACAGTGTGCTGCATAAGTATTCACCTCCTTGGATTTTCCCACATTTTGTAATGTTATTACATGACAAAATCTCTACATGTGAGCAGTATGAGCCTCGCTAAGCTCAAATTTGATTAATATTGAATCTCTTTGGGTAATTTACATGTAGCGTGAGGAGGTTACATCTATGCTACATTAGTCTTGCAAAATTTAATCCCCAAGAGCAACTGACGCAAAATTATCATTAAAGTTTGATTGACGTAAAAGTCATGTGAATTCTGTGTCATGTGTTCTGGCTATTCTATCAGATTTGTATTTGATTTCGGTACTAAATATAAAAGTTGCCCAAATTGGAATGAATACTAAGATCTAGTCATCTGCGTAACCGAAACGAATTAATTTCTACACCTAGACCATCAGCGGAGGCCTGGACATCATGATGATTGTGCTCGCTGTTCTTCAGCTGTGTGTCACCATCAGCTGGTGTGTTCTGAACATAAAAGCTCTCTGCAAGAAGGAAGCAAATGGACAGGTATAACTGTCTTTAAAGAAAAACAATAACCTAGCTGGTATAATGAGTTCCGAGAGCTGTGGTTGGACTCCTGAAAGTGGAACATGCTGCTTAAAGCTGATCTGTGTTCAATTTTTCAGGACGTGGAGGATCCAGAACTTCGCAAACCCCTCATGGATCAAGAAATTCTCAATCCTGTGTGTTAGAAACACTAAAGGCACCACAGTTAGACTAGTTACTATCCAGCACTTTCCTTTCTGTTGCAATTAAAAATAAGTATCCACTTTGTTATTAAATGACATTTGCATGACATTTGTTTCCTAGGTTTGCACTACAGATTTGTTTATCTCAGCACAATTTAAGATATATGAATCATTATTAAAGCATGTTCACCTGTTTCAGTATATCAGCCACCCCTGTGCATATGCTTGCTAAACTAGAAATAAATGTAAAGAAGTAAGTAACAGTGATTTTTTAAATATAGTGTCAGTTTATATGGTCTGTTTGTGCTAAAATGTTAAACTGCAAAAATTCTAAGTATATATATTTACACAGTTAATTTTAACATTGACACTAACAATGGGACATACGCACTAATGATCTTGTTTGATTGTGATTTAAAATGATGAGCATTTTGGGTAACAATGGGAAATATACATGTACTGCTATAATATCAAAAGAGATGATCATTTCTAACGAGTGACTAGAACATTATTATAAAGAGATAACAAAAAGTGTAAACCAAACCGGAGTGAACATAAGATGATTAAAGGCCCTAAAATCCAGGCTTTAACAGGTATCCTTTTTTTGTTTGAGAAGCACAAGCAGAAGATTAGTTCCTGGGATTTAGCTATTAATCCTTACGTACAGTTGATAGTCTGTTTCAGTTAGACTGGGTAATATCACACCTTTTTTTAACAGCTAACTATGTCATCGTCTTTTCTGCTGACTTTATATTACTTTATTAATATAAGCACAAGAGTGGTGTAATAATACACACATGCATTAGAAGTACATAATGATAAACAATAAATAATAAACAAGAAATAAACAATCAGCTACAGTAACTTATGTATATAGTAAATAACATTTTGTATTAATGCGCTAAATCTCTATCTACGTTTTAATGAGAGTGTAAAATATGACGTTTTTCTTGATCTTCATTTACTTGATCTTCAAGGTTAGTGAAGTTCAAGTGGAGTTTATTGTCATTTCAGCCATATACAAGTACATAGTGAAACGAAACAACGTTTCTCCAGGACCAAGGTGCTACATAAGACAAACACAGAACAACACAGAACTACAGGGACGACATAAATTTATACATAAAGTGCACAAGTGCAAACGTGCAGACAAACAAGACAGTACAATGACTACAGCGCCGACCAGTACGCAGTTCTGTTTAAAAAGTGACCTAGTGACAATAGTGCAAATATTACAGAGTTCGATATAAATAGCTGGAATAGTATAAACATAGGAGTAGCAGCAGCATAAACATGTGCAAAAACTTGCAGAGAGGATGGAGGATGCTCAGTTGTGTGTGTGTGTGTGTGTTTCTTCAGTCCAGTTTCTAAGTATTGAGGAGTCTGATGGCATGAGGGAAGAAACTATTGCACAGTCTGGTCATGAGGGCCCGAATGCTCCGGTACCGTTTACCAGACAGCAGGAGGGTGAAGAGTGTGTGAGGGGTGTGTGGGGTCATCCACAATGCTGGTGGCTTTGCAGCGTGAGGTGTAAATGTCCGTGATGGAGGGAAGAGGGACCCCGATGATCTTCTCAGCCGTCCTTACTATCCACTGCAGGGTCTTGCGATCTGAGACAGTGCAATTCCCAAACCAGGCAGTGATGCAGCTGCTCAGGATGCTCTCGATAGTCCCTCTGTAGAACATGGTGAGGATGGAGGGTGGGAGATGTGCTTTCCTCAGCACATAGAAGTCTATCCCAACTGTAGTGTCAGATTCCTGTTCTTGGCTGGAGTGGAACCTGATGTGGTCTTTTGCTGTTGTACCCCATCTGCCTCAAGGTTTGATGTGTTGTGTGTCCTGAGATGCTTTCCTGTTCACCACTGTTGTAAAGAGTGGATATTTGAGTTACATTAGCCTTCCTGGCAGCTCCAACCAGTCTGGCCTTCACCTCTGTTGACCTGCTGCTCACTGTTTTTTTTTTTTTTTTTTCACAGACAATGTTGTATGTGAAAATCGCATTACATCAGACGTTTCTGAAATATTCAAACCAGCTATGGCACCAGCAACTATCCCATGGTCAAAGTCCTGGTTTATTTGATTAAAGAATATATTTAATGATATTTTATATCATATTTATAATTTATTTTTAATAATATTTAATGAATTTTCTCCAGATTAATTGTTCAGTGTTCATACTGCTATTTTTTTTACATCCCGCACCATGAAAAAGAGAAACTCATCAATGTGCATCAGGGAGGCCATTTTGCTCTAGAGAATCTTTTTAGTCTAAAGATGATGAATTTACACCATAATTGAATCTGTGTTACTTTAACAGCAGAAAATCTAGATCTAAATCTTTTTTCATCAAAAGGTGTTCTGAATTCCCAGATTTCCCCATTTCTCCAAACGTCTTTAAATTCCATATTTTCTCAAGCTTTCTAGACCTGTGTGTGTTTACAGTCATTCACCACCAGATGGTGCTCAGAGAACTGCACTAATTTCTCAACTTTGTGTATTTCTAGAACAGCAGTAGCCATTTTGAGAGAGAATTGCTCAGAAAATGAAGGCTGTATTCCAGTAGTGCACTCCAGCAGAGGCTGTTCCCTGAACCCTTGGAGGTCAGAGGGGTGGAGACAACATGGCTGCACACTTCAGGAGCAGAAATTAGACAGAAGACATTCAGTCAGATGTAATTTCTCTTTCAGAGCAAAATAATAATAATAATAATAATAATAATAATAATAATAATAATAATAATGAATGAAGCTGTAAGCACAACGAATAAAATACTTAATAACTTTTTTTAACATGTTGAATTTCTTGGCTCCCCATTCTGATTATACATGTTCATGTCACCAGATATTTCTTGATTAGAAGTGTCCAAGATGGGGTTTTCAATAGTGTCTAGACCATCTGCCTTTAAACCTGAAAAAAAAAACAAAAAAAATGTAATAGAAAATGTGGACTGAAGAAGGTGTCACAACCCGGCTCAAAGATTATGACAGAAAAGAGGGAAATTGCTTTTTTTTTTTTTTCCTTTGCTGAAAAAGACTAATATGATGAGGCAAGTTGAAATAAATCTACCTGGAGTCTATTATATTGCCAGTATTTTATAGTAATTATCACATTATTATTATTATTATTATTATTATTATTATTATTATTATTATTATATCTCTGATTTAATGTAACAATCTGGTTTCTACCCTCATCATCTGACAGCTTTTAAAATAGCACTTGATCCTGCACATCTTATTATTTAGCATTTTATTTATGTTTTAATATCATACGCCAACAGTTCCTTGTGCGCACAACTTAACAAAGACATGATACTAAATCAAGGTCATGAACTTGTAATGCATGCGTGGGATATATGCTAGTTTAGGACACTTTTTATGTGCTATTTTGAATTAATAAAATAAATAAAATGTTTTCGTTCATTTAATGTGCTCTCCTGTGAAGAAACATCCCCACGATTTGCAGGATAATGTCATCTTTAAGTTAAGTAGATCACACTTTGGCTACTTATACTGTATGATTCCACTGCGTATGTACAGCGTTAGTTACGGTACATAAATAATTGTATGAAAATAAAAAATAACTGCACATCAATATGGAGTTAAAAGCAGGTGTAGTGGGTGGCTATAGAAGAATGGAATTTAAAAAACAACACATGCTATAATTAACTACAGCACTTCTCATCCTACTCAAAACAAAACGTTTCTGCTGCTAGTTTCAGGTGGTACTGAGAATGAACGAGCAATTTGCAGACAAAGGCAGATAACAGAGAATTCTCTCTTAATACCACAGGCATGTCTGTATTTTTTATGCTATTGTTCGTGTTGGGTTTGCTCTTTCTCTCTACTTTAGTTGGATTACTTTCAGAGTGAATCACTGGGACTCTTAAAACCCAGCTCACATTAGGGGCGTGACAATATACCAGTCTGACCCGGTAGGAAACCTGAAATATATTTGATTGTTTACATTAAAGTATACTGATATAGATGATTTTCATCACATTTGAGGTGCAGTTCCCCGTCCCTACATGTACAGGTTTTTGATCGGAACGTCATGAGTTCGATCCCCAGTACCGCCAAGCAGCCACTGCTGGGCCCTTGAGCAAGGCCCTTAACCCTCAACTGCTCAGTTGTATAAATAAGATAAATGTAAGTCGCTCTGGATAAGGGCGTCTGCCAAATGCCATAAAATGTAAATGTAAATAGGGTCCACTATTTTTAGTATAAAAGATATTTATATACAGTATATATTTTTTGATAATCCATTGAGAGATCATCTAGCTTTCTAGCAGTTTCCATAAGCGGGTAATGTAATACTTGACGTATGTAGAGTTATACATCATTTAACATGAAATAATACCAAGAAAACTGTGATCTTGGCTTAAGTATATATCATTTCTGTAAATTAATTGCTTAATTGTATTCTATATGCTTATTATTTTATAGTTTCCCCCAAGGGACCCCAAGGTTATTTTTTACAAGGAAACTCTTTTCTCTGGCTACATCATGTCCTTGTATAAAGACCTGGTGGCTCTGCTCATGCTCCACTGGAGCCAGTTGTCCGATAAGAACCATCCTTTTTCTGGACGCTAAAATGAAATTATTTCCAAAGAGACTGAATTAAGCGGTAGACAGGGTAACATTTCGGGGATAAATGGCAGCACAATGTATTCCTGCATCCCGAACGAAAATGTTTCCACGCCACGTGATGTTTTTCTGCGTTCCTGAGATCACCTGATGGGGCCGGACTCAATGCAGGGCTGTCTGACCAAATCATATTTCTAGAAGAGTAATTCTGGTCTGATTTAAAAAAAAAAAAAAAAAAACTCTTAAGCTATTCATCTGGGTAACATTTTCAGGCCAAAGTCACACACAGTACAGATGCCTGTCCAATGCTCCTGTGCTCTTCGTGTAATAGGTCAAGTTCAGTTTATGTGTGTAACAAAAATACCATAAATGTCACCAGAGCAGGAGTCAAAAGCTCTGAAGCTCCAATTTTTTCAGAGTTTGGGTTTGGAGAGTGCCCCAAAACTGACCTCTCTGTTTTGTCATTTTCTGATTTCTTGGGCTTTACGGACTTTATTTATTGGCCATATGGTCACTTACACTGGCTCTATGTATTTGTTGCTCTTATTACTTGTTACTGTATAAAAGAGTACTTCATCCATCATTATTCTGATAATGAAACTGCAGCAGGTTGCACTGCCTTCTGGACAAATGTAGCTCCTGATGTTTGCAGTGTCCTGCAGAGTCCTGAAGTTTTGATTCCTCCAAGAGGTCTGCGGTTATGAAGAGAGATCCTCTTAAGAGGAAATGGTTAGAGAAACTCAACAGGGCATGTTAGAAAATAATACTGGTGGAATGGTGGAATTTAAAATAATCTAATAAAAATATACTAGGAACGATTCATAAATTGGTTCTAGGTTTGCCCGTTTCCTTAGTTGCACAAGTTCCCCAGGTCTTGAACTCTGCACGCTTCAGTTAAAACTGCACTTGGGAGTAACCGCTTTCTTAAGAAGAGGAAATAAAAATAGAGCATCAGCAATACTGGTGGTTAGCTGGGACGTTTTTTTAAGAAGGACAAAATCTCACCATAGGTGTATTCCCTTTTTACAGTGGTCAGTATAAATGGATCAGATGAGGATAACCAACCACTGGCTGCCTGACTGCTGTTTAGAATAGATTCATCATCACCACATGCAGTCAAATTATTTCACTAGTGCTCTGGTGGGACAGGGTGCTGTACAGTACCAATACTCTTGAGATGCTCAAAATACACTTTGCCATCTTACAATTTAATAACCTCAGTGATCAGACCACATGACTTCTTTTCTTCACTTGGACGTGGATAACACACAACCTTAATTCCGTTTTACTCCATCCACCTCCCAGGTGTCACAAGATATTGGACTGCTTTTGTGTCAACTCCTCCCCAATCATCTGAAAGTCAATCATGATGAAACTGAATTTACATACTGATTCAGAACTAGCCCAAGTTCTTAATCAACCAAAGTAACTGTTGAGCACATATAATACATTGTCATCTCAGTAGAGCTCCTGTAAAATATGGAGAATCTGCTTGCACACTGCTGTGTCTGCTGAAGTATGGAGCACTGTTTAGTACTTTATCATCACATGATGAATAATTAATACTGCTTTTCCATTGGACTAATAAAGCATGCTTTTTGTTTACCTGTTATACAATTGCACAATTGTTCAGTTAATCTGATCACAGAACGCAATAACATTTGAGCTTCAGACAACACAGATTTACTGAAACCTTTGCTCTTTCACTTACTGTTAAGCATTACCGAGAGATGGAACTAGAAAATCTTAATGCAGCGTACTGTATAAAAAATTTAGAAACTACACCCATAGCAAGATTTATATTCAAATGCAGTATAAATACATTCATAAAAAGAACACACTTGCCAACTGTCATGACCTGTTCTATAGTTAGAGAGTTGATTGAACACAGCTAAATGCAATTTCTGGCCCTCTGACTGTTCAAATAGCTACAAATGTATCAACAACTTGGTGTGGCTCGATGTGAAGATTTACTGTTACCACCTGAAGTGTTTTATTTCTCTTATACCACAACAAATTGCAAATGCTAACAGTTTTATCTGATCAATTTATAGTTACATTTAAAGTTGTGGAATGTCCATGAAACAAGTTATTTTCACTTATCAATTTATAGCACGTTGTAGTATCTATAAACAGCATGTAGGAGCTATAAACAGCTTCTCATGTTACCATAAACTACAAAGCATAAATTCCTCTTTCCTGAAGATGTTGGAAAAATTAAAGTTACAGCTTTACCTCTGACTGTTACACTGGAGATGTTAAATAAACATTTCCTTACATAAAAACTTACCAACAGTTATACTTTTTTTAATCAGTTTATGTAGAGCGTCCACCAAGTCCTTGTAAGTACTATGGAAACATTTATAAAAAGACCATCTGTTAATACACTAATTTATTTATCATCCTCTTTTTATCCAATGGAGATGTAAGATTTTGGACTCAACTGTACAGTATAATCACATGCCCAGTCTACACAAGACCTGTACACTCACTGCTTCAGCAACATAGTTTGCATTTGAGAAACTCAAAATGGACCAAAAGGTAAAACATTTGCTTTTTTGATTGCTTTGTTCTAAACCTTGCCTGGGTCTAGCCTTGTTTTTAGTCATGAAGTTAAACATTTATTTCTGTGGTAATGTATTTATAATCATGTTTTTTTGCATGCAGGGTGCAGTGGAATGGAGCCTTATATAGAAACCCAACAGTCCGCTGTTCCTGTGCATAATTACAGAGTAAGAAGGGTGTTTCACCCAGTGTACAACCACATCTATTTCTCCACTGAAGTGTGTGTGTAACTCCTGTTCTGCTGTTACACTCAGTGGGCCATGATCTGCGGAAAAAATAAGAAAATATCCTTACCTGAAACCAAGATTGTGCACAGTGACACCCGCTATATAATATAAGTGAATTAAATGATTAAATAAAGACAACCAAACTCAATTATTTATATTGTACTGTGTATATTTCTCTGCATTTACAACGTAAAGTTTATATCATGAAAAGGTATGACAGGTTTGAAAATGCTAAACCTCATAAAGGGATACTGTGAGCTACAATCAGCCATAAGCTGTAAGCAAAGGTGCTGTTGGACAGTTGAAAAAACCTCCATTGCAAAATAATAAGGAAACTTTTAATAGAAACTGAGAAAGAAAAACAAACATAAGAGAACCAGTATGAAAGTCATTTTGGTAATTAATCAAAGGTGCATTTCAGGCATTTAACCTGCTCAACCAGCTCAGATTGCTTGCTCACACTTGCTGAATCTGACTTAGATAACTAACTGACCCAGAATCAGTCTCAAATGAAATTTGACATAAATGCTGTTTACCTTCTCCTTTAATACAAAAAAATATATATTTAGGAGACAAACATTACAATGCATGCCTACTGCTGTAGTGTTATAACTGATTGAGCGTATAACTGAAAACATAATATTTGTGTAATTTTGTAGTGAAATGGAAAGAAATGTTTCCTAAGCTGGTTGGTAAGAATAGAAAGTCAGACTAATAGCAGCAGGGGGTTTAACTAAAAATCATAGGACCATCGTATATCAGTATATCTGAATAGCAACTGAATGGTTGTTTGGAGTACAGATAGGAATTGTGCACTCCTCTGCATGATATTTTTAAATCATGTCATGCCAAAAAGTAGCACCTTATTGATATATCTCAATCCAGGGTTAACAAAGCATAAAAAATCTGTCAAACGACGGTTTGTATATTAGTTAAGTAAAACTTTAATCAGTATGCAATGAAAAAAAAAAAAAAAAACCTGTGACAGTTCAACAGTCCAACAGGCTGGAAAGTGTTCATAAGGAAACAACTTCAACTTTCATGACATGTTCTTACATGTCCAGGTTTTAATGCAGTAATTCAAGGTCTGATAGTGTCCTTAAGAACCCAACTCTGTGAGGGTAAACACACCATAGCATACACACAGGGACAAACAGCTGTAATGAAGAAGATATGAAGAAGTCTCTGTGAAATTTTAAAACACAATGAACAGCATTATTGCATCCAGGAGAATTTGTTAAAATTCATTAGATCCTGATGCTGATTTATTTCAGGATGGTCTAATAGCCTTCATAAAGCTAATCAGTCATTTTTTTACCCAAGACATACAAAATTACCCAAAGATATAACTGAGATACAAATCATAAGGCACTTTTTAAGACTGCAAATGCAGTGTTTATAACTGACAAAGATTGAAAAACTCACACAGCATTCAAAAATCTTCAGCATTAAAAGAGAATATGGTTAGTGGCTTATCAAAATAGTCGGTATTTTTTTTTAATGGTAGATAAAGATAAAGTTTTGACTCTACTACAAATCTGTCCTATGTTTGCTCTTCTTAACTGTGGTCTGTGGCTTAAGAAGAATGAACAAACAAGTAAAAGTTCTTGAACTCTTCAAAGAAGTGAAGCTCGTCCTGAAAGCTCCATGAGTAAGCCAATTCTTTGCATGACGTCTTGACAGCATGGACCACACACTTAGGGGTCTTCTCAAAGACAAGCTCTGCAATCCCTGGAACTGAGACTTTCTTCTGGTCCTGGACCAACTGCTGGATATGAGCTTTGTCTAGAGGTTCAGGAGAGGCACTATAGGATACCATAACATTCAAATTCTCATCTGATGAAGGCACCTGAAACCTGCTCTTGCCTGTGGCACACTGGAAGTCCTTCTTGCTGGTGAACCAGCCCTTGGGCGAGTTAAAGACACGGACTGACCAGCTCACCCAGTCGTACTTCCCTTTCAGGTTCTCGATGATCATGTCGGCCAGCTGCTGGTTGCTTTTGTCCTTGTGGTTCCTCACCAGGCACTTGATATCGATCTCAGCCTGACTTGGGAAGCTACTGATGCAGTCTTCGATAATCACATTCATTTTTGACTGGACCACCTTCATCTTCTCGGCCCAGTTTCGGAGCAGCTCCTCTTCGTCATCGCCACCTTTCAGAGCTGTGTGTCCCATCAAAGCGATGAGACCTATGCAGAACAACTGCTTCAGTCTGGCACAGAAGTCCTCCACTGCCCGCCGGCTCTTCTGTTCATAGTTGAGAGTGATCTCCAGCACGGACTCTCCCGAGAAGCTATCTCCTGTCACAGCACCATAAAGCGTGTGCAAGTTTTTGTCTCCGCCAGACTTGCTAAAGTGGTCCAGGAATTGTTTCTTCTTGGCCTCCCGAAACTTTGGCTTCGCATTGAGTATGTCCATGTACTTGCGAAATTGATTGGTTATATTCTCCTCTACTGAGAAGTAAGCTGCGTCCATACCACTTTTTCTCACCTCATCGTTTATGCGCTGGATCTCCTCTGATACAACCTCCAGACGCTCACGGACCCTCTGAAACTGTTCTTTCATGTATTCCGCTTCCTTGCTCTCCACATTATCAAGTGCCAGCTTCACAATGGGAGCAGCGATGGAGAAAACAGGGAAAAGATCTCCAGCGATGCTGGCCAACACCTCTGTTCCCTGCTCAAATACCTCCATCACATTCTCCACCACATCCTTCTTGGATGCAATAAGTTTCTGCAGGCCTTCTGCCATTTTTTTTTTATCTCTCTGATAAAAAAGAAAGCATAAAGGTCAGGTCACAAATTATCATATTGCTAATACACTAAATGATTAACCAGGTGGCAAAGATCCAAAACAAGAAATATTTGAAGATATAGCATTGTAATTGTCTGGCTAAGCATCATTTTACAAGCCAGAAGGTAGTAAATAGAGAACTTACACAGTCAGTCCTTGATTGCGGTATGTATTTTAGCCTTTTTGCTTTGCCCGAGTCGAAAAAGGTGAGATCACTGTGCAAGAGAAAGAAAGAAAAGTGTCAGCTGAGCTATCAGAACAAGAACCGCTCAGTAATGTCCCACCCCTTGAGCAAATGAGCCAACAATGTGCCAGGAATTCACACTGAGGGAGAAAGGACTCTCCACAGGCCACATAACAAGGACAAAGTGACATTTAACAGTGTTGCCTTCATCAGTCACCATAAACAGCCATAAACATATCTATAACCACTGGCCTGTATATCGTGGAGGAGTACATGAATATTAACTCAGGACTTTCCCCACCTCCAAAACACTGCAGCTCAAAACATGGATTACCCTCATAATATTTAAAAAGCACCTAAGAAGAGCAGTGTCGTTTTTACATAGGCTAGCATTCAAAAGAACAATGTTACAAAAACATACGCTAAGTAATGACAGTGTAATTAAATTCAGAACTACAAATGGGATGTGGCTAAAAAGAAATGGAATCACGACATCTTCATAATATCCATAAACCTGTTAGAATTTAGAGTATTTTCCGTTTTCAGTGTGTGCAAGTGCCAGTGTGGGCGGACAAACAGTTAATAAGGTCGTTCAACTCGCTGAGCAGGAGCACATTTTCCAAAGCAACCCTGACAGTTTCTATGGAAACCAGACAAAAGAAAAACGAGGCTGTCAGTTGCATTTTGATGAAACTCCTTGCCAGTTTACTTGGTGCTTACTTTTTTCAACAGCTTTTTTTTTTTACCACCACATGCACACTGAATGGAATTTCAATGATTTGCATATCCATTTTGTTCTGTAAATACATGAACTAGCAAAAATGTATTTAATGTATTTGATCCAAATTATAAACACATTTATAATAATAATGATAAACACATTTTTAAAAATGTGTTGTTATTTGATAAGCTGTAACTTTAAGTGTTCTGCCTCAGCAAAGTCTGTCACAGTGACAAGAGAAACTTATTAACTTTATGAAAGTGAGGAAACGACTTTATTAACTAACAGTTAATAAAATAATTTGAATCGTTGGAAAATTGCTGTGGTATAAGAGAAGTAAAACACTTTGGGACATGCTGTTATAGGAAAATAATAAACTCTGCTTCGTCACACCACCCTGTCGTTGATTATATTCCTACAGCAGCATGCCTCTTCATGTTTTATCCCTTACTTGATATATTCATGTGTTTTATAAGTAGTTTGAACCTCTTCGTAAAATTCTATTTAACACTGAAGTATGTAGAACTTTCTGATGCTGAAAATTAACAAAATATAATTATATGTTTACATATTGCCATTTTTATGTGAGATTACATGTCAGTGTAGAGTTTACATGTCAGTGTAAAACTGTTAAAGGCAGGTTAATAAATTACACATTTCATGTCAAATGTTGCGATTACTCTAAACCCTTACTAAACCTTTACAAATAGAAAATCTGTTTGATGAATGGGCTCACAAAGAATTTTCCATGGGTTTCTTTAATGATTAACTAATAATATATTGTGCTTTTCTATTGAAAATGTTCCTACACTGTTTTTTTTCCTGCACCAGAAAGCACTAGAACAGATTAGACAGAACATTACAGACCGCCTCATCCCACTCCCTCCCTTGGGTTACTGCAGCACTTGAGAGAATCAGGAATTGCAGTAAAACACACCACTAATGCGGTGTTAACATAACGGATAGTGGCTGAGGTTTTAGACTTCTTAAACCCAAGGCCTAAAATCATTATTTTGCAGTATAGAGACTCCTGTGGATGTTCCCGCCTGGATATAGGAAATCCACACAGCAAGGAGCTGAAAAGAGGAGATGATAAACAACTGACAGCTAAATATTCAGAGAATGTGACGCAAACATTTTCATAGCAATAACTGACCATTAGTGTAGCTTTCCAGTAGATTTCCTTTGCACAGAATTACCACAGGAAGAAATATACTTGGAAACAGTTCCATCTTTTACTACAGTTATGTTTAGCTTACAATATGCATCTATGTCAAAGATTTTCAGACTTTAGGAGTGGTGAGCAGCAAGGTGTGACAGGGAGGAAACAGCTGAGTAAAGTATTATCTACACAGCTATAATGCATAAAGCCAAGTGAGGTAATACATAAACCTGCAATAAAACAGAATTCATAAATCTCAGCTAAATAATGTGTATAGCTCAACATAGTGCATGCTGAGACATTGGAATTATAAACTACTACCTTATATTTCTGTCATTTTAAGATATTGAGCCATGAAGTTTTGATTCTCGATAAAGTCAGACCGGATACAGTGAAATGCATAATTCCAAGGTCTCCATATATTTTCCAAAAGATATATAATGCATATATCTATATAGTATAAAGTTCGGTAAAGTATGATGCATAAAACTATAAGGTGTTTATATATAGCTAAGTAATGTAAATGCATTGAGTTAATAAGACATTTTAATAAGACAGTGCACGTAGCTCAGTAATGTACATAGCTATAATGCATAAAATTCAGTAAAGCATAATGCATACAACCATAATGCCTAAAGGTCAGTAAAGTATGATGCATATAGCTAAGTATATGTAATGCGTAAGACATAGCCAAATTTGAATACATGGAGTTCAGTAATGTATAACGTACACAGTTATTGTGCTGTAGCCATAAGGCACAAAAGTCAGTAAACATAACGCATCTAATTGTTAGAGGAGTAAGGTATACATGCATATAGCTCAATGAAGTTTACAGCTTATATACGAAGCTCAGTAAAATACCGGATAAAGAATATAAATTAATAGAAATTATAAAGGCTCGCGCTTCTGCTCATAAAGTATGACGGCGCGCGCTGAAGTAAGTTGCCTGAAACTTACTTCCTGGTTGGCTGAAGACCAAACAGGTTTGTTTTCAAGGACTCCTTTTGAGATATTAACACGCTTTAGCTAATTGCATGATCAAGTAAACTTTTGGTAACTCGACAAATACGTCATGAAGCTGAAAGAAGCTTAATTTATGTTTTTTAAAAAATATCGGGAATAACTTCCGGTCGTTTTGTTGAAGGCAGAGCAACGCCCTGCGGGCTGCTAAACTTCTGTCCTACAACAAACTCCTTTAAGTTAAGTTCAAGCTCAATACTTTATAGTCTTTGCTGCAATGTAATGGCTGACTGACGTTTATTATTTATTGTATGACCAAAAACTCACCTTAAAGCCGCGGGAGAATAACAGAAAGAGAGACAGATGTGCGCTTTACCCGACTTCACGCAGTTTCCCTTTTACAGCTGAATATGAGGCACACCCATGCTCAAGAAACAAGGATCAAATTCTCGGAATTTTAACCCTTCCTGAGGTTGACACTGGGTTTACTTTATTTTAAAAAGACAAGTTGCAAGATTTTGAGGCTAAAAATACTTTTAAAATTTGAATGGCCTGCTTTGTTATTTTTGTTTGTGTGTTTGTTTTGTGTTTGTTTGTTTTTTGTTTGCAGTGTAATATTTTGGATGAATGACATGAACCCATATGAAAGAGACAGCATGGCTTAATAAATCAACAGTTAGCTAGACAATAGTTGGAATATCTTTTAATATAATTGATAAAATGGTTATGTTAATCATTAATAATGAGTCTACCAGCATATTCAACAGCATATGGTACAAATGAGGTTTCTAAACACACTACCATTTTGTCTTCAATGTCATCGACAGAATACAAAAGTGCTCAGACACGTATAGTATATGCATAATTCTCTTGATTAAACATGTTTGACTAAATTCGTACATCTTCTTATAAGGTAGTCACATATACGCTTTTACTGTTTGCAGAGAATAAGAAGCCGGAAAAAAAAAAAAAGGAATTGGACGTCCTGGCACACTTGCCATCATATCATTGCACTGTGTAGTGTTAAGACCAAAGACACTGAAAAAATATAAGACTGATTGCCATCGATATATTTAGTTTGATCAAAATTTCACTATTCTGAGTGGATACAAATGTGTGCCCTTTTGTGAACTGCATAATAATAGCATTCAGGGTCAAAATTGTTGGCTTCCTCCACTCTCTTATAGCGACTGACAGCATGCACAAGGCAGTTGGGAAGACTCTTGCACAGAGATTCAGCCACAGATATCATGTCACCTTTCAGCCTCTCGTTCTCTATTTGATCCTTTATCTGGACCTTGCTGAGTGTTTTAGGGTCCGCAGTGAAAGACACCACAATCCTTATTTTGTTTTTGGTCAAAAGGTCAAAATAATTGATACCTCCTCCACTTCCATGGTACCGCTTGCCAGCCAGCCAATTCCAGAAAAAAATGCCACCATGATTAAAGACCCTAACTGACCAGGAGACCCAGTCATACTTCTTGGCAAGGGCATCCAGCAGAAATTTAGTAAACTCAGGGTCGACATGGCTCTGCCTCTCCAGGAGCATGTGTTCTACATCCGTCTTGGCTTGTGCAGGAAAGTTGTTCACACATTCATCCACTGCCGCCTTCATGCGCTTCTCCACGTCCTCCATGCGGACTTGCCATTTCTTCACCATATCCTCTCCAACAGTGCCTTCCTTTAGTGCAGTGTAGCCCATCACTGCTATGATCCCAACCACGAACAGCTTCTTCAGGCGAGCACAGAATTCCTCCACTGCCCTCCTGCTCCGCTGCTCGGTGACCAGTATCGTGTCCAGCATTGCATCTCCAGAGGTGTTCTCTCCAGTGATGGCATTGTACAAGCCATCGAGGTTCACGTCACGTTCAGTGTTCTCAAAGTGACTCAGAAACTTCTCCTTCTTCTTCTCCTTGAACTTGGGTTTGGCGGTGACAAACTCTTGAAATTTTTCATACTGACTGATCATCTGTGCCTCGCGGTCAAAGTTTTGCTTGTTCAGTGATGTTCTCTGCAGCTCCAGAGCTAATTTTTCAATCTCATCCTGGATCCCTTCCAACTTCTGGTTGACCCTTTCAAACTGCTCGGCAAGATACTTAGCCTCCTTGCCCTCTGGGTTGCTGAGGAGCTCAGCTGAGGCCACAAAGACTGCCTCCAGGATGGGATGGAACTGGCCTACGGTGGCTGCCAGGATCTCACAGCCTTGGCTCATGATCTCCACGCCCTTTTCAATCTTGTCCTTGTTCTCCAGAACCCATTCTTCCACACGACTCATATTGGATGCCGGGAAAGAGGTCCTGTCTTAATCCTTTAAGGGAGGCAAGTGCTCTCTCTCTCTGTAACATAGCAAGATAAGTCATTTAAAAACCCTCGCTTAGCTAAGTGATATCAAAATCAATGCCAGAATCAATGCGGCCACCTCTAAAGGTCACATTTATTTCCCCAACATGAGTTCTTTGAGGTAACCTGAGACAAAAATCAGACATTTTGATCACAGGGATCAAACAAGTGTAGGTGTATTACTGTACAGTCTGTTTTGAAGTCGGTTTTTCAGTTTCCTCATAAGCCAAAGCCAGCAAAATGTGGGAAAGTTAAATTCTGGACATGTGCAGACATGCCCAGAGTCATAATATGCCACACCTTCTGATTGCGAGGCTTGGGAAAGATCAGGAGTCTCCCAGGATTGAATGAGAACAAACATACTGAAAGTTTACCACTGTTCAAAACAAACACTGGAAGGTATATCATGAGTGTGTCTCAGAATGACACGAAGAGTTGTGAAATGATGCCAGCCAATAATGGGGTAATTCCAGCACTAGTGAGAAAGTATAAAACATCTGTTTTCAACATGCATTTGCTGAGAAAGATGTTTAAATGGCTGAGCTGTTGAACATTTCTGGGTATTTCTGGGCACTTTCATTACACGGGGGAGATGAGCTCACACATATATCTCATTTCCCAAGACCCTGCGTATACTACGGCAAAAAAGGCACACCCAGATCTGAGAAAACGTGTAACCATTCCACTTGTTCAGCAATGTACAGCACAGGATTTTGACTAACCAACAAAACCACTGTAACCAAAAATAAAATTATGCAACATGCAAATTAAGACAAAATCTAATCGCTGGTTAATGCAAATAAAGTGCAACCAGATCACTTAGTACATACGACCAAGAACAATTTCTCTGTAATATTTGACATTAAGGCTTAGTAGAATAAATTATACTCATAACTAGGATGTCTAACAAACAGTAATAATTTTGAAGTTCCATTTAGAAGAATCCGTTTGTGACTCATCACTCATGACTCAATTTCATCAAAGCACAGTTATTTAAAATGCATTTAAAATCAGGCTCTGATTGTTTTTCATTTTCCCTTTGGGCAATGTGTATGAAAAGAGTATATTTTTCTAATTACGACTCCAATCCATATCTAAATTAGACAAAAAAAAAACAAGTGATAAAATCCTAATTTCTATTTTAATAGTTGTGATTCTTTTAATAGAATCAAAAGTAAATTGTCAGCACCAGGACCATTATGAATTATTATGGCAAAATTGCCTTTGATCATTTTTGTATATCAAAGTCTTTTTTTCCTCTCAAAACCACATCCTTGGTTACTAATCCTGCTACACTGACATTGCAGACAAAGTCTTATTCAGGTCAATATTTACTTAAGCGCAAGATCCAGCCATCTCACATTGCCTCAAAAGAACCTTTTCTTATTGTATCTATTATAAGCTAGGAATTAGCAAATACAATCCAGGTACAAAGATCATTTTGGTTTTCATATCTCTTTTCTTATGCCAGTGTTCACTGAACTTTCTTTTGTGTGTTAAAAATAGCTAGGCAAATAAAAGCACAAAAGAAGAAGCAAAGCAAAGAAGCATGAAAAAAAAAAGAAATCAACAAAGGCTGAGAAGAGAAAAAGGCTTACAGTTAGTTGGTGAAATGTGCAGAGGTACCCTCTGTGGTGTTCCAGTGAAGCCCAGCTGTGCTGAAGAGCTGCAGCCTCTGTGGCTCGACGTGTATTTATAGCCTCACTCCTTTGCGACACTCCCCCTTTGGATGGACTCCATCTCCTGCGAGCATTCCTACGAGCCCACTCTGAGAGGGATGTGTAACATCCTGTAAACATTGCCCCTTTCAGCCATTCATAGGGTTTTACTCTGCTCTGTGAAATGGTTTGAGACAGCACCAGCTCACGAAAAAAAACAACAAACAAACAAAAAAAAACAAATAGTCCCTATGATGAACAGGCATGCTAATGTAAATATTACAAACTACTTAGGGAAATCTTAGAAGGTCAAAGTACTTCAAATTAGGTCTGTCTTGTCGTAATATAAGCTTCTATGCATCAGAAGACAAAGCAGTGTGGCATGAACGCTGTCCTTGAGCTTTCACACATTTTGATCCAGACTGCTCGACAATGCAGTGAAAGACTCCTCTGTTTTCCCAAGCGGCCTATGTCAGGGAGGCTGACCGGGAGCCTTTGTGCTCTTCTTGTGACCCACTTTGCTAGAGGCGCTACTGAATTAAAAGGAAAAGAGAAAAAAGACTTTGGTGGACTGTGGAGATCCAAACCATATAGCAGTCGCCAGCTGATATGCTAGCGTTTTGCTTCGTCGTGTCGCTGCGAGATCTCGCACTATGCTAACCTGATAGAGACCGAAGCACATGAGCACTCTTACAGTACCATAATGGTATGAAGGGTGGAGAAAACTTACGGCTATAGATGGACAAACTTATTGGTTGTGTTTGGCTCCGTACTGCATCTTTAAACCAGATTCTCCAGCAAAGGCTTTATCTTCCTTATCAACAATCACCATAACCCACCATAAAAGTCCAAAATTATTCAGACACTGCATGCCAAGCAGCCACAGTATATTATGCAAGCACAATGGGTTTTTTCATTTAAAAAAAAAAACCTCACTATTTAACTAGGCAAGAATGTATGTTAATTGCAAAACAAAGCTTTGATCTTAGAGCAGGTTTTGTAGAGCAGCTTCATCAGCAGCGTTCATCTTTATTAAATCCATACAATGGAAAAGTCGTTACTTTAATCGTTACCAGATTAGCAAGGTGAGCCAGAGAAGTGAGTGTGCTGTGTGTCTGTGTTGGAGCCCAGTTTTCTTTGGTATTCTGTGGGTTGTGTATAACAACGCCATTAAAAACCAATTTAGCTAATTTGTGCATGAGACCTAACAGTCAAAATATTTCCTGAAGTACTATATTTAAGTAAAAATCTACACCACTGGACTGTAGCATCGCAGCACTGAAGGTAAAAAGGTAGCAGAATTACGATACGAAATTACAACGCAAAAACGTTTCTGGTATTTTAATAACGTTTCAGTGAAGGGAATGTATCAGTACTAATGAAAAGTTGCTGATGGTGCATCTATTGACCACAAACAGCATCCAGCACTTGACCTCAGGCCCTCTTTCACTTAAGTACATTATCCATTACTACGTCAAATGACATTTTAATTTATGTTGAGGTTTCAGATAAAATATAGTATAGTAAGTACAGTTTTTGGCTACAGATGAACAAGTAGTGACTGTGCACTTGGGGTGTTTTATCTTCACTTATGTGGAATAAGTCATCCTGTATATCTAGACTCTATCTGACTGCAGACAGGCGCAGACAGGCCTCACATGAGTGAAGTGTCATTTTGTAATTGTGTCATTAGAGAATTAGCCTCAGGCCATTTATATGTCAGACAAGTTTGTCTTGTCTGGGAGATAATTAGTCATATCAGAGGAACTGAGGTGTTTTTATTTATTTATTTATTTATTTATAGCTATTTTCCAGAGAAAAAGGATGTAGCTCCAAATTTATTCTGTCGAATTTTGCAGAATATCTTTTTGTTTCATTTTCATATGTTAAATAAATATTCTGAGGAAGCACACTCTATCCAGATGAGCTGCTATCTAGAAGTCTACTCATTATTGTTTTTTTCATAGCATGACTTTAAAAAAAATTCGCAGTAGAACAGTTGAAGGGTAAAATATTGGGATTTATACCACAGCGCTGTTGAATTTTCGATTCTGATTGGTCAGAAGGTGTTCATTAATTTTCTAAAACAGCAACTCCGACAATATTGTAGGTGCAAAACACAGGATTATAGTAATGTGCTTGTTCTAATATGTTAGCCGTAAACAGTGACTTGCAAATGACACTCTGAAAATATATTTAAAAATGTGTGTAATAGTTGATATAGTGACGTTTTCTGCATGTTCTACAACATTAAATGTAACTATAAACAGATACAAAAGGAGGGATGTGTTATCGTTTAATGAATTAAAAAAATTAAGCAAATTGCTGTGGATTAACAGGAATAAACTCACTTCAGGACATGCTATTATAGGAATATAATCAACTTTAAGGTGATAACAGTGACTCCACTCCATCACACCACCCTGTCATTGATCATTTCACTAGTCAAATTACATTGCAAACTGCATTTTAGTTTTAATCAACATAGTCCCAGACTGGGTATTGACTACTCCCAGCATAGGACCATGACATGTGGCTCTGGGATAATAAATTAGCCTTGACAATGTGATTCTTGTGATTCTTGTGCCAGGCTGTATGGTACGCCATTACCAAATTATACTGAACAATAAAAAGTCTTCTAAAGCAAACTATGTTCATGTACTTTTAGCTGAAACTGAGCTTACATCCTGGAAACTTGTTAATTTATAAACAGACACTGTGACATGCAGCTGTTTCCAGCACACTGAATCAGAAGATGGCTCATGGCATGTCAGGGGAAGGGAGGTCAAACACCACATACCCCAGAGAAATACTGATTCAGTGACAGATGTGAATTTTACAGCTTCCTCTGTTTCAGATGTATGCCAAAGAGGAACAAGGTACTAAAGTCAGTTTCGCCCTTGACATGGGTTTGTGCGTTTTCCAAGACTTGCACACTTTTGTTTACCAAATTTTTCAAAATGACAGGCAATCAGATCCAAAATGATGTGGTCAGAAAAAGGCAAGGGTCAGGCGAAGAACAGACTTGGTAGACAAAACCAGATTCCAAAATACCAGAAACAGGCAAGATTTATTAAAAAAAAAAAAAAGAAAAGAAAAAAAGAACACCATTCACAAGACTAATAAGGCTTGTGTATGTGTGTATGTGTGTGTGTGTATCCGTGTGCGAATGTGTGATTGAGTCCAGATGCAAACAATCAATCAGGTGAGTTGGAGTGTGACATGGAGTGTGCGTGCTGGGAGATGTAGTCCGTGGTGGCCATGTTTGTAGCCCGCAATGCATTCTGCGAACTGAAGTTCAACGTATATAATGACGTATATAATGTGACAGTGCATGTTAGCATACTTCTGCTGCCACTTTGAGCTTAAGATATTGGTTTTTTATTTAATAACATAAGACAGGGTTTTCATAAAATGTCAAACCTCACACACAAGCAGGGTCAACTCCACTATGGATCATTTTAAATAGCGGAGAGATTACCGATATTCACATATTATAGACAACACTGAATTATTTTGTCATTTCCAAAGCAGAAACAATGGACTTTTCCAGTTGTGTTCAAGGCTGAATTTGGCTAATTTTGTATGTTCCTCTAGCTTAACTATGGTGTCTCTCATCTGACTGGCATAAAGCTTAATGACTTTGTCCAGAATATGTGTCTGAACACATAAAATTAAAGATGATTGGTCTGATTGACCATTCAGTAGTTTGTGTAAATCTCACCAGCCATAGGAAATGATTGAGCCAGACTGTAAGAAGATGCAGAATAAAAATTCTCTCTCTCTGTCTCTCCCTCTTATCACTCACACACACACACACACACACACACACAACCACATGAAGTTATAATCTAGGCTACAAGGCTGATGGCTTTTACGCTAAACTGGGCTAGTTTTGGAACAAGGATGTCTGTGAAGGTTTTCTGAGCTAGTTTAAAACTAGACCATTGCATAGACCATAGACAGCAAATAATCGAATTAAATCTAAATTTATGCAAACAGCAGCAATGGCAAACAAAGGGAATGTGTAAGTGTGGACAGTATAACTGCGATGTACAGAACCATTTCTGTTCTAAGTAATATTGTTAGACTGGGCGAGGGAAAGAGCGATTATAGAGTGGATAACGTCTGTACTGGGCAAAGCTGTTACAGATATTGCAAACGAAATATTGCGTGAAACGTAGTGGACATGTTTCCCATGAAAGGACTGAGAAAAGGCTAGATTCAGGTCTTCTTGTACACAGTCTGAGTTGTAGTAATGCTGGGAATTCTCAACCACGGTTATAATTTTGTGTGTGTGTGTATGTGTGTGTGTGTGTGTGTGTGTGTGTGTGTGTGTGTGTGTGTGTTTGACACTCAAATGTGAGTGTTAGCCGAAAAAACCCATGGCCTGACATGTTCCAGTGCTCTTACCGGAGAAATAATGTTTTGATGGCAGATGTGATTTTCCTGATTCTTCTGGTTTAAAGAGGAACAGAAAACCTACTTATCGTGTTGTGGGAAACTCTGATTTTAACTATTTAAATATATTCCACTACAAATGCAAAATTAGTGAAAACCCTGGGAGACCAGAAGTTGAAATTCCAGGCTTAAAATTTCACTTTTACTGTAAAGTGCTGCTGGAATTCCCAAATCTTACTGGGACTTCCAACTTTTAAACAAATCCACCTGGCATGTGTTAAAACAGTACTTTGACATGATGTGAAATTAATGCTTTTAACTAAAAGAGCAAAATTCCTAAGTGTGTGGAAATCTCCTGAACATTATCCCCATGTTAGACTTTAATGACAGAGGCACCACCATCGATGACAAGAAAATCCCAGAGAAAAAGTAGAATATTATCAGGAAAAACTCCAGCATACACCAGTGGATGAGACACTAATTGTTTTTTAAGGTAAATGCCAATCAGCAGTAAGAAAACAGTGAGATAAAAGACTGGTGTGAGTGCTACTTAATAAAAAGCAGCTCCTCTATTTTTTACTGACCACCTGAGACCACCTCCCAAGTTTCATGTTTCACCTATTTGGTTTCTTTTTTGTTTTTTTTTGGCTTCTATTGAAGACAGAGTTTTGCAAATTGACAAGTCAAAGGTCACTTAGATAAGCAAAGGTAACCGCTACCAGAAACAAATCATACATCATTAACGTCCCACATCCTTTTAGATTTTTTTTTTTTTTTTTGCATTCGGGCTGACTGCTCCTTCATCTAAAAAAATTGTCCTGTACTTTCTTTTAATTCTATGGTATTGTAATAGTAGACCTTCATAGGAAATTAGTTCATGTATTCATGGCCAATGCTTATTAGGAAAGTGGGTCCTGATCAGTATGCTCCTCGTCCCTGTGGTGGGAGAAAACAGACACACCAGCCCTCCACCAGTGATAATAACAGTGCATGCTCCGGGGAAAAAGAAAAATGGCCGGAGGTATGTTTTGGACTGTGTACTGATTTCACTCAGGTGCTATATGAGGACATTTTTCACCTGTAAAAAGACAATTTCTAGTCGCAGATCTCGGGCAAATACAAACTCAATTACAATGCAGACACTGATTCAAGGAGAAGGCCAGTGCTTTTTGGTTCATAATTAAATGCCACCTTTCTCTGAGCAGTGTAGGTCATTGTGATTTATGACTGTCTGTCACTGAAGCATAGCTTGTTGTGTGTTCAGTGTTCTCCTCTACGGTGGCTCTAAGGATGATAAATGCAGTTTGCCTAAAAAAAAAGAGGCTGTGTTATGGCTGTAAGCTTCTCCCTGAAGGATGTTTCTTGTGTTTAGTGGTAGGCCAAGGTCATGAGTGGCTACTTCTGGATGTAAAAGAATAAATATGAGAAATTGGTAAGTATCAGGCAAATTATTTACCACTCGTGGGAAATTTCTAAAATTAATTTGCCAGGTTTTAAGAATTCCATATAATGTGTTAGACACTCCAATAAAAGAAGTCAGGAATAAAGCAACAGTAGATCCCAAAGTTTTTTATTCCTTTTATACCATAGCCATTTTTATTGTATCGTTGCTAACAATGTTTTTTTTTTTTTTTTCATTTATTTAAGAAGTATGTGCTGTACATTTTATCCATTTATATTTATGTATAATGTTGTGGACCACAAAAAACACAAAAAAGCTAGTTCCTGTTATTACTCATTTTACAGCAGCTATAAACAGTAGTTCCCGCACCAGTCTCTCGCTTTTTTCTCTCTCTTGAAGTTAGGATGATGAAAACCACGGCTTGTTGTGTCAAGCGTACATCCCTCTGTCCTGAAGACTTTCCAATGGTGGAAAACTTAAAGTTACGGCTTTACTTCTGACTGTTACAAGGATCTCACACTGGAGACTCCTTCCATAAATGTTACATAAATGTCTACTCGCAAAAGACTTTACCATATTAACAATTACACACGTTTTTAAATCCGTGTATGTAGAGCGTCCATCATAGAAGACTCTGTGTAAGTTGTTACTACAGAAACTATAATGCATTCGAATGAGCGCATTAATATAAATCTGTTATTTGCTGCTGCACTAGTCAGAGCTGCTGCTACAAAAAAAATGAATCAACACCTTCTGACCAATCAGATTAGACAATTCAACAGTGCTCTGGTATAAATATGCAGTAAAACATTTTAGGTGATAAAGAAGAACTACTTTAAAGTGTTTCATTCTGTCCGTTAGTAACACCATTGATTCAGTCTGTCTTTTTTAGACAAGCCAACCTTTTTCCTCTTTGCTTTGGTCAAGCTGAACACATTCTCTCCTGCTCTCTCTCTCTCTCTCTCTCTCTCTCTCTCTCTATCACACACACACACATACACACATCTATACATGGTTTACTGGCTAGAAATAAGTCACAAGTGAAAAGTTAACACTCATGGGGCGAATCCAAGATGGCTCCCAGCTTGGCACAGAGTGCACTACTTAGCGTGTAAAAGCCATTAGTTCATGCCCTGTGCACTTCACTGAACTTTATAGAGAGGCATGAAATTAATCAATCTATATAGCTGTCAGCCATGGCTCCACCATCCACACTATGTTTATTTCAATTCAATTCAATTCAATTTTATTTGTATAGCGCTTGTAACAACGGACATTTTCACAAAGCAGCTTTACAGAAATAAATACATCCATGACATACATTATAAATGTATGAATTTATCCCTAATGAGCAAGCCAGAGGCAACGGTGGCAAGGAAAAACTTCCTGAGATGATATGAGGAAGAAACCTTGAGAGGAACCAGGCTCAAAAGGGAATCCATCCTCATCTGGATGACAGTGAATAGTGCAATTATAAATAAATCCCATTATGGTCAAATAGTGCAGCTGTGTAACCAGGGAAGTCATTCCAATTTTCACATGAAGTCTGTTTGCTGAACTTATCCACTGTTCACTGATGGAGACTTGAGTGCAAAACTGTTTGTGGCAATTGCAGTCCTAACGCTATTTGTAGACTAAAACTAAAAGGGACAGCCAGAAGGTAACACAGACATGTGGGCACCCTGGGACATAATTCTGGTGCATAACTTGCTAGTGACTTTACTGTTGTAAGTCCACCAATTCAAATCTTAGAAACATTATTTAGACTCAACCAAAATGCTTCCTGGGATGTTTCCTGACTTTCACTTCCTTTCTTTCTTCCCCTTTCTCTCTCTCTCTCTCTCTCTCTCTCTCACTCACTCACTCTTTCTGAGATGTTCTGAGTTATGAATGAAATCCCAGCCAGTCCCACACACTTTCACCGCACAGTGCCCCTGGGGGCTCAGAGAGCAGAGCTGTGTAATTAAATGTCCTTGGAACAGGATCCCTAATTTGCTGCCTCGTTTGGCTACAGATCACCTTCGGGGTTAACTGCAGCTATGCTAAACTGAAATCATCTTCATTTCCATGATAAGCCTTAAGTGGAGCTTTTTCTGATTGTAACACGTGTCATGGGTTGTCAAAATCTCTGCTTCGAGGGGTTTGTTGTGTAATTATTATTAGCTTCCATTTGAAACTCTTTCTGATCGACAGACCAAAAAATCTTTAAGGATTTTAGGTATGCCCTTGTTTTCTAAAATTTGTCTACTTGAAATATCTATCACCAAAATCAATGCACATGATACACTGGATACTTTAAATCAAAGGCAAAGCTATAAGGCAAGCAAACCAAATTTCAGGAGCTCCACTTTTTGCAGTGATGGATTGAAAGAGATTGTGGTGTGTGAGATTGTGGTGTGTGAGATTAGTGAAGAGATATATGGCAGGCTGATATATGGCAACACTGAGAAGACTCTCACTGTGTCTGGAATCAACACAAGGGAAAGAGGGGGGCTTATCTTATCGTGAGAATGTGTGGGTGTGAGAGGCAGAGAGAGAGAGAGAGTGAGAGAGAGAGAGAGAGAGATTCCTCAGTGCTGACGTGGTCGTAGGAGACAGACAATGAATGATAATGAAACTGCTGAGAGAGAAGACGTTTGCTTACATTTTCTTTATTATATGATTAACTTTGTAACATGATAATGTTATAGCAAAAGTGATAACGGGAACTAAGTTATTTCATGGATGTTTCATAGAAACAATTGTAACTATGTACAGATAAAAATTCTGATGTGTTTCCATCCATCCATTTCCTGTACCGGTTATCCTATACAAGGTCGGGGGCTAGCCTGGAGCCTATCCTCGGGGCACAAGCTGTGGGACACCCTGTCATATTTTATTACTTACTTTTATGACTGCAAACCAATGATTTTTTTTTTTAACCACAATTTGCCACAATACAAATTTAAGATGCTCGCATGATTTAAAGCAGAGGTATTGAATTCATTCTTTGGGCCCTTGTCCTGCAAACAAATTTGTCCCCTAAGCCAAATTTGCAACTATGTTGGCTTTTTAAAGCTAAACCAAAAGTAACTACTACAGTGTGATGATAATATTATAGCAAATACAAAAAAATCCATGACTTTTCCAAAAATGTAATGGATACTTTAGAATTTTCCAGGTCTGTAAAATGAAAACGATTTTTCCAGCAATCTTGCTTATTACAGTCAATCCAAAAGGCCTCTATAAAATAAATATGATTTTTAAACATGAGTGTTCATTGGAAAAAACTGAGCCAAGGATTTTAAGAATAGGTCCACTTTTAGAAATTTTTTATAGTTTAACATATATTACATCTGGACAAAAACACTGCCAGACATCTTAAAGCCAATCTATATGGCTGTTCACGGTGAGCGGCTGTGTGTCACTGAACAAATGTTTTAATGCTTTTTATCAGATCAGGCCACTTAGGGAGTAGTGAGTGGGTCGATGGTCCACTCTGACTGACGGGTAATGTCATTAGCTCTGGCTGCGATTGGCAGATGCAGCCGGACTGAGGCATCCTGGGATTGATCGACCTCCTCCAGCAGTGCTCTAATGCTAGCCAACGTAAAATCACTCATTTGTTTATGAAATATTGATATTGGCTGATATCTCTTCCTGGAGGAGGCCGGGCTTGGGAGAAGAGACCTTATACAGATCTGGAAATTCTTTCCCCTTCTGTGCTCTGTGTTACATCCTTCATATTTTGTCAAACATTTAAAATATAAACACCCATACACTCTTAGAGGAAGTCAGTGAAGGACACACACAAACACACACACACACACACACACCCAGAGAAAGCTTTTTCTGCAGTAAATGTGTGACTAGCGCCATCTGCCACCAGAACAGACACAGTTACAGATGTGCATCCTGCGTAAAGCAGGAAGGAGATCGTGTAATGGTTGATCAGGTGGATCAGAAAAGTGCAGGTTCTCCCGCAGTGGCACTGAGGCTTAAAGTAAGCCACAGCAAAACCTTTATCAGAGATAATAGCTTTCCAGATCGATAGCGCCAACCAGGACAGAAGCCACTCGACCACTAATGAATACATGAGTTTCCATTGGCTGAGCTTTGGGTTTCAGAAGGAACAGTTTGAATTGTTTCACATCCTAATACAATAAAGCTGTGATTGTATAGCCTATGCAGTGTGGTAGGTCATACTGTGTGTGTGTGTGTCTGTGTGTGTAAAAATAAACTACACTGAAGTATTTTTAAGCAATAATAATAACCTATTAATAGTACACTTTTATTAATTCCCAAGTAAAATAATTCATATGTATGTCTTTGTTTATTCTAGACATTTTAACAAAATTCTGTGTATTTCGCACAGAATATGGTTCAGATTTTAAGGCTGTAGTTTTGGCTATATTGATTTACAATAATGCTAGCTTAAGCCCTTATTCTAGCTCTTTTTACTGGTGGAAATGATGGATGGTTCCCTAGCTCTCCATCCCAGCAAGCTTAATGTCCAGCTTCATTGAGCTGAGTTCAGCATTCTAGGCCTCCTCTGCTCTGCACCAACAGACCTGCATAGTGGGAAATGCTGACTTGTGTGCAAATCCTGTAATTAAATTAAACGTGGCTTTGAGTGGTGTACGTGTCCACTGCACAGACTTAACAGCGATCGACGTCAGCCCGTGGTTTGTGAATCGCGATATTGTGTAACAACAGGAAACAGAAAATGCAATTATGTGTACCGTATATCATTCTGATGTGTACTGACAGCAGATCAGTTTCTGAAGTTATGCTGATTATATTAGGCCCATTGTGAGGTTTTTTTTTTTTTTTTTGTCTTACGATGAAAGTGTACGTAGACTGTAGAATTCCTCAGGGTTCAGTTTTATTCTTGTAATCAGGCCAGGGTTTGGAGTAGAACAAGGAAAGGTAGACTGAAATTGTGATGTGCTGGATCTTTTCATAGCTGACGTCTTTTATGCTCTCTTTCAGGACTATATAGGCCATCCTGAGACAGCAATCTTGCACAGAATAAATAGGGCAGCACTTTGGCAGGCATATGTAACATCTAAAGCTATGGTTCATGCCATATTGTTCAACAAAATCAATATTCATGGTGCTTAGTCCACAAGATGTTCAAGATGTCCTAAACTGCACTATTTGGGGAGTATAGTGTGGAAAATAGCCAGTGTATTCATAAATTCCCAATGCAGTGCAATATATAACTGTCAAAATATTTACCCTAGTACCCAAGTACAGGATGCTCATAATGCACCATGCCCTTTGAATATGATGGGCGACCTTTTGACTCACAAGTCAGACTTCTAGTTTGCGCTAGAACGTCTGGTACTTTTTGTCAATAAACCTTTCCAAGAACCACCTACTTTCTCAGGAAGATACTGCTCGATTGACATTGCAAATGGCCAAACACATTTACTCCCCACTTTTTTCAAACAAGTCACTAGAATAAGATGGGTCACCATAAACCTTTTTAACACAGTGTCTAAAAGGCTTAGTGTGTTAGAGTGTTCAAAAGTTTGTTTTCTTCTCAGAAACCAGAGCTTTACTATACTTGTGAGTACAGAGAGCTGATTTACGATGCTGAAAATCTGATGGCCAGAAAAGCACGCAAAAGAGACTGATGCTGCTACTAGGTGGCCTGTATAGTGGATAATGGGCAACTGGCAAGACATGCGATTAATTGTGATTATATCATGATTTACTAGTATCATGAACTCTGTTCCCTAAGTTATTGTGCTACATAGTGATCGCAATTCTCAGATGTAGCACTAGGATGCCATTTTAACATAGCAAGCATGATTTTCAGTACAGATTTAGACTAAGAGATCTTCAAGAAATCTTGCATTTATAAGGGTCGACTCTAGTAATGCCAAAGTGCATGCTGTGGTTAATTACAAACACGTAGTTTATGCCTTTGGTATTAAGACCCGTCATGGACATTAAGACAAGACAGTGATTAGCATAATGAATATAGGTTAAGTAAAGAAGGTAGGCTAAGTATCTGTTGGAATGGCATATACAATCATGTCTGGCTAAATGGTTTGTTTTTTACACACATGATTAAAAGTGTCCAATTTATAATGAACACAAATCAATAAGGCATCTCATTTGATCTTTTGGCCTTGTTGCTAATCTGAATGCACACAGAGAGCCACATTCTTATGTCTCTCCCAATAATGGCAGTCTTCTGGAAAGTTCCAAGCCGCGAAGCTCTGTTTATGACGGCTGACAGCATGGACTAAAAAACCAGACAGCTGCTTCTCCAGATTCTCCACCACAGCTTTGGCATCTCCCTTCTTAGCAGGACCGTCCATCAGCTGCTGGATGTTGTCCTTGGGAAGAGGCTGTGGATTGCTGCAGTAGGACACGACTACGTTGGTGTTGTTTACCTGCAGCACATCAAACCAGTTCTGTCCTATAACACACTGGAAGTTGTCTCCGGCACGCCAGTTGCGGTAGCTGCTTCCTGAGTGGTTAATAACGCGGACAGACCACCTAACCCAATCGTACTTCTTCACCAGGAAACTGAGCAGCTCCTGGGCTGTGTCTTGGAGACTCCCTTCCTCTTTCTCCTGGACCAGCCTCTGGACGTCCAGACGTGCCTGCTCTGCAAATGACTTCACGCATTCTTCAATGACTGCTTTCATCTTGGTCTCGACCTCCTGGATTCTCTCGCTCCACTCAGAGATCTTCTCCTGCTCCATATCCTCCCCTTGAGTGAGGGCACAATGGCCTAGCAAGACGATCAACCCCAGGCAGAAGAGTTCCTTCATCCGGACACAGAAGTCTTCTAGGACCCTTCTGTTCCTAGCCTCGTATCGCTCAACCACCTCCAGGATGGATTCTCCGAAAGTGTTTGTGCCCATCAGGGCATCGTACAGCACATAGAGGTTCCTCTCACCTCCCGTCTTGCTAAAATGGTCCAAGAACAAACGCGTTTTGACCTCTCGAAACTGGGGCTTGGCTTCCAAGATGTCGAGATATTTGCGGAACTGGTTACGTAGGTTCTCCTCCACGGAAAAGTATTGCGAATCAACACGTCCCTTCTGTATCTCACAGTTGATGTCTTCAAGCTGGGACGAGATCACGTCAAGCCTATTTCTCACGACTAGGAACTGCTCCTTGACATAGAACACCTCCTTACTCTCAACGTTGTCCAAAGCTAGCTTCAGGACTGGAGCAGCGGCTTCACACAAGGGAAAAAGCTCCCCGACCGTGCTAGCCAAGACCTCAGCTCCTCTCTCGAACAGCTCCATTACAGCCTCGATGGCCTCCTTCTTCTGTGCCACCACTTTCTCCAGTGGACTAGGCATGGCTAAAATCAACAACCAAGCAAAGACAATTAGAAACATGCAGTCCTGAAAATCATACTGTCAAAGAGACTGACTGCAGCTTCATCTGGAATTATCAATAAGAAAATATATTCCTCGACTTTTTGGAAACATACTCAGCATTCTATGTGTTGGTATTATAGGGCACTCAAAGAAGGGACAAGGAAAAAATATCTACAAGCCAACTTGTCTGTTTAGGATGTTATTTTTGAGGTATGGATGTATGAACAAAAATGAGTGTCAATATTATAAACATTCAAAAGCCACCAATTAAAAAGGACTCATCAACTGAACTTTGGAATTAGCAATCGGTTTTCCAAATAAATATAAATAGACAAATAAATAAATAATGACGCATGGAAAAGCCACCTTTCATGCTGGCTGGGAAACGTGCTATTTTTAGCTCGCGCTATAAAAAAAAATTAACAGACAACCCAATGAGAACCAATATCGGAAAACTGAATCGAATGGATTGCAGTTGGTGCACGTTTTGAATTATCCTTAAAAACAGGTAAAATGTAAGGGCCCCTGCAAAGAGACACACCTTAAAATACCCTTAAACTCAAGTGCAAGGATGGTGTGAATATAAGGATAGATGTCAGTACCTGAAAATGATAAAGATTCACAAATCCTTCAGGAGGAGCCTTTGGAGAAACGTTCCAAATTCACCAAATGTCCCTCAAGTTTGTCAGATATAGTCGTGTGATGATGTTAAAGCATCGGCTGAGGAATGATGCATCTGGAAAGAGAGAGAGAAAGAGAGAGAGAGCAAGAGAGAGAGAGAGAGAGAGTCGTGCGCGCTGAGCCATGAGCCATTTTTGGGAAGCTCTTCGTGACAGTCGGGTAAAATCTCTTTCTGCTTGATTCCACCTGGCTAAAACGTGCCTTATATTATGTTTCTGTCTACTTCATAGTTTTAATTTGAAACAATCTCTTTTAGCTGTGTCGTGATCTTTGGAGAGGAGAAAATTTACGCATGGTGCGCAACATTGATCCGATCCACCGGCCACATTTACATTGACAGTATTCCCTCCATCACAAAAGGTAAGTGCTTTATAAATTATTTGTGTAGAAATATGAGCTGGCGTCATAATTCCTAGCTTGCTTTTTACAGGTTTAGGAATCGTGGTAATATTCATTCTGGTTGGATATTTGGAAAGGCTATAGGTACGAGACTTGCCTGTTCTCTCTCATTACTTTCGATGAGGTGAGAATCGATCAGAAGAAATTAAAATCGACTGAAATTCATTTCTAAACACTGTGTTCACACAAAGGTCACGCCTCAATTATTTATTTAACCTCCAACAGGATCTAATCTCATCCCCGTGGCCTCGATTTCTGTATAACACACGCTATCTACACAAGACAAGTGGGCTTATAACTAATTTACAGACTCTGAATACGGTTTTAAATTGTTGATAGACATGAAATTGTGCTACTTGTGCTGTAGTTATTGGTCTACATGTCAGTATGTCAGCCATGCAGTGAAGAAAGATTGTTTTCTGAAAAATGTTGAGAGCCTTTTAAGGCTCGTCATACAGAGTATTACATTTCAATCATTAATCGTTCTTATTAAAGACACGATGCTGCATTCACAAACACCTACTATACCATACGAACTAGTTTTTTTCTCTCTCTAATATTACACCACCAGATGTTTTGACATTCTCTTGAGTAAATTAGTATGGGAATTTGGATGTCTCTTTTATTGTGTGTGATTTTGGATCAGCATCAGTAAATCAGACAGTAAAATCACATTTATCTTTTTCAGTAACTGAAAACTACAATAGCTTTCCGTGTGTAATGCTCCTTAAAGGGAGGCCCCAAACCTGTTTTACTCGCCGTGAGAGGAATGTTAGAGGGTTTAAAAGTTGTGTGAATGGTTGAGAGGGTTTTGCGTTGTTGTTTTTTGAATTGCTGCAGGTTGAAATCGTTTGGTACCTTGTGCAATTAGCCTGGCAAGTTGTCAATTTCAACGAAGCATGTTCTGTTCCTCAGATATAGCCTACCCCTATAACTGGCCAGTGCTGGGAACTGTTTTCAGAGAAAAGTGACAAATGTGGATTTGCATTTTTATTAGAACAGAAAATAATAGATTAAAACATATTCTAATAGAAAGAAGTCGTCTTTGGCACCACAGACTAGCTCTTTATGCACATGCAATAACTTGCTTTTATCACTGTAAATAGCACTAGGAAGAGAATTTAAAAATAAAAAAAATTACAAAGGTGCGTAAAATAATAGTGATCAGTGATTGGTCATTGGGAAAAATAGTGCTCAGTGATTAGTCATGAGGGAAAATGGTGATCTGTGATTGGTCATGGGGGAAAAGGGTGATCAGTGACTGGTCATTGAGAAAAAGGGTGATCAGTGATTGGTCATGGGGGAAAATGGTGATCAGTGATTAGTCATGAGGGAAAATGGTGATCTGTGATTGGTCATGAGGGAAAATGGTGATCAGTGATTGGTCATGAGGGAAAATGGTGATCAGTGATTGGTCATGAGGGAAAATGGTGATCCGTGATTGGTCATGAGGGGTATAGGGTGATCAGTGATTAGTCATGAGGGAAAATGGTGATCTGTGATTGGTTGGTGCTAACAGTGGTGAGCAGTGATAGACTGATGAACAATGCTAATCTGTGATTGGTCATTGGTAACAATAGTGATCAGTGATTGGTCATTGGGAACATTGGTTTTCACAAGCGCAACTCAGCCAGGCGTTACGCACTAATGTCATTAGCCTCTTTTCTGAAATAAAGTTGCCAAAGTTGTTTAAAAAGTCACCAAATCTAGAGACAAAGTCTCTACGTTGGCAAGTCTTTAACTGTTAAGTGTGACGCTATGGGCACTTTTTACATTAATTTATCCTAGCAATAATTTATCCTATTATGCACTAGCAAAGGGGTGGGGCTTGTTGCTGAACCAACATGGCTGTCAATGACAGTGGCAGAGTTAATGATCTAACTAATGAAAGTAGCACTGACAAGTAACACATGACACAATCCAGTACTACATTGCGTATTTGTATGTTATTTTCAGTTAAAAAAAAATCTTTTTAAATGTTTAATACTGATTCTGTTCTGATTCTGGTAGCTCATTCTGATTATATAGATTGATATTTGGGTCAAGTTTATTAAAACAACGTTAAATTCACATTGTAAAACAGACTCTCTTGGTAATTTAATTTTTAAAAATGATTTGGGGAGTGTTTACTTGGAAAGCTCCATGGCCTTGAAATTTATTGAGACAGGAATCCCAATTATTAGATGATGACATGGTACCCACAGAGTCTTGTGGTTGCTAATGTATATTTTGCCAGATTCCCCATTTACATTGATAAATTTTTAAAGGTTTACTTACACAGGGATAAATTAAGTACAAAACATTATCATTTATATAACAAATCTCTAAACTAAAAATGGTACTGTAATTTGTACAGTGTAATTGTACTGTAATGTAATTTCTTGTAGCAGGAATAGGATATACTTAATAGTTTATAGTTTTGGATTCTTTTCAGAAGATGCTGATTAATTTCCTATAACAACAGCTCTGATAGTAGTGCAGATGCAAATCAAAAGCTTATATGAATGCACTCGTTCTGATATTTTCAGGACAGAGGAGTTTTTACTTTTGTAGTTTTTTGGTAGCATGAAATGCTGTGTTGTTGTTGTTGTTGTTGTTGTTGTTGTTGTTGTTTTTGTCTTATTAACTTCAAGAGAAAGAAAAAAGAGAGGCTGGCGAGGATGATACCAGCAAATAACTTGTCTAGTCAATGTTCTATAGTATTAAATGCACTTATAAATGGATAAAAGGTGTGATGTGTTGCTCTTCAATAAATAATTCAATAATATTACTATAAATAAGTAAATAATTCAAAACTTTGCTACAGTATAAGAGGCATAAAACACTTCGGGATGTGCTGTAATAAGAAATTTAAAAACAACCCAGTCATGTTTATTCCTTATATAGTCTTACAGTTTTGTGTTGGCAAACTGCTTGCTGTGTTTTGCACACTACCAGTTGTACTTTCTTTACATTCTGTCCTGGAATTCAGTATAGTCAATACATCTAAAGAGATGATGAGAAGTATTATATTATTAATGATTCAAGCACTTGCACTGAGCTGTTGTTTGAGCTACAGAACGCCACTAGAGGTCAGTACAGATGGCTAGAATTCCTCTGTAGAAATCCGCATTTATTTGCTTTCAAATATATAATAAATTGGCAGTGATAATAATTGTTATAGGCCCTTTTTCCATTTATCCTCCCATTTTATCCTCTGCATCGTTTAAATGCCTGTCTCTTTATTTAATCTTATCTGCAGCTACACTGAGTAACATTTTGGCTGTCTGCTTTTGTACATTTTGTTTTTATATCATTAGTAAAGAGTGCGTGTTATCTATGCAGTGCAGTGGAAAATTAGTTACAGTGTTTTAAATGAGAAAACACTGTAACACACTGAGAAACACATTTGCATCAATTAGGACACAAGGTGAAATACGTCACTCTTACTCAGATCAGTAACAATATTTAAACACTGTAGGTGCTTTTCAATTCACACTGAGAATTTTCTGAGAAGTTACAACCTCTAACATAGACAGATTTATATGATTTTTCTACAAATGGCGAATCTTCTACAAGTGTCACATCTTACACCTCACATGATAAAAGTCAAAGAGCAGTTACTAAAATCAGTAGTGTTTGAGTTAAATTAACTCGAGCTCAGGGTGAAACCTGGCACTTTGTATCAGATATTATTATTTGTATTATTTAACTGAAAACAAGGGTTTTGACAACATAATTGATGGGACTTACAACTGGCTTAAAACAAGAGAATGGTAAGATAATGCTCATCATAATAACCATTCGTTCACTCATTTATCTTTAGTAAGTGCTTTATCCTGGTCAGGGTCACAGTGGGTCTGGAGCCAATCCGGTTAACTCTGCGTGAAAAGGCGGATAGGACACCAGTCCATAGCATGTCACCATGCACTCACCCATTCACACTTACGGGCAATTTAACATAGCCAATCCACCTGCCAGGATTTTTTTTTTTTTTGGACAGTTGGAGAAAACTGGAGAATCTGGAATATACTCATACAAACATGGGAGGAACATGCTGAAGTTCGCACAGACAGTAATCAGAGCTCAGGACTGAACCAGAAACCCTAGAGCTGTGAGGCAGCAATGCTACCTTTTATTTTAGCCAGAAATCTGATGGAAATGTAGTCATCTTTACTGACCTCTAGTGGCAGAAAGATTCATTACAGGTTCAGCAGCAGTGGAGGGAGCAAACCACCTGACTGCACCTTTACGCAATTTAAAGTATTTTAAAGTATATGACCTCACATTTTCACAGGGGATAGTGTTAAATGGCAAATAACCCTTCAACAATGTAGGAATTAATGCAAATGTTAAGTTATTTTGTTTTATAAACCGATCATTGTTTAAAGGTTTCTTACAGTTTTCAGTAGTTTATTTAAAAAGAAAAAAAGCCTGGAAAAGGATGTGTACAGCATTTTAATAATACTACATGTCAGTAATAGTAATGCTTAAATAACATGATGCATTATTAAGTGACATCATGCATTATGTTGACATTTTATAGTGGCAATAAAAATCCTGTCTATCTAGTACTGATCTCTCTGCATGACAAGTGATAGTCCTTATTTCTTAACCCAGCAACACAATGTTGTTTTTTTTTTATATTAATTAACACTTAAATGTCATAAGAAAAGCAAACGCTGCCTTGTTTAATATGTAAATTATACAGTATGCCATGTCATAAAGTCTTGTAGAGGAAAGGACAATGGCGACATCTAGCGGCAGTAGGTGGAATTGTGTCGTCTGGCTGACGTCACACATAGCACTTTATTATACGTTGTTATTATTATTGTCCTGTAGAAAATCAAGCTTTTTCATTCAATCCAGGCTCCCTGTTACAGGGCAAACAAATGATGATGATAGTTTCAATGTATATGTGTGGAAAATAATCCAAGCCATTTTATGCATTCATATATTCATATCTTTATTGGTAGTGCATCATTTTTTATACAACATTGATCAGCAACTAAAAAAATAATCAAAGAACAGGAAAGCATCTTCATTTTCACAAAGCCTCTCATTGTCTCTTGTGCACAAAGCATTTTCCACCAATTGTTTTGCCAGTTTTTACCAATTTGCATTGACCAGAGCCAATGAGCTGTTTCATACCGAGATCTATAACTGTTCCCATTTTAAAATAATACATTTTATTTTATTTATAAAAGTGCATGATAACTGACTTTAAGCATGTATATCGATTTAAGTGATGCGTATATTTGCATGACAAAGGGTATCTACATATTATACGATCCTGCACAGAGAAGAGCAAAGAGAGGGTAATGGATTCATCGAACAAAGTGAAAGTTGATATATGGAACAGTTATATGTGTAATATATGCAGGAGGCACTAATGGCATGGTTCAGTAAACGGCCCGTGAAAGATGAGCATGCACTTTAAGCAGTTTGTTCTGAATCATTGCTGAAGGTATATAATGCAAGTCTAAATAGAGTTACGAGTCAGATTCTGTTATCCAACACAAACAGCTGTGAAGCAAATCTGACACAGGATACCTTATCTATAACTATAGGATTAACTGCTCTGTCCTAGAGTCTCGTTAGGATTCCAGAGTGACAAATATTTAGACTTTCTTATCTAATTGCATCTTTTTGTTTGGTCCTTGTCATCAATCACTGATTAAACTGTAATAAAGGGGTTCAAAAACTTTTGAAACCATTGAAAATAAGTGTTTTTTTAAAAAAAAAAATAAATAAAAAAAAAGGGAAATGATGAGGATAGTGTTTTTAAGCCTATCACAAAAAGCAGTAGTTTATAAAACAAAAAAATTAAAATAAAATAAAATAAAAAAAAACAATGCTTCAGCTCATGCTTTCAGACCTCTCAACATTATTCCACCGTTTCAGCATTAAGAACAGGTGGCAGCCTGTTTCCTCATGTAGTGTAGCAAACTTTTCCACAAACAGCTGCACATCTTTCTATTAAAGATCAAGGACTTAAAGCAGTTAGACAACACTGGGTTCTCCACGTAACAGAGCCATATCGCATATAATGCAATACTGATGTAACCAGGCTGTTGTTTAATACAGTAAGGCAGGACTACAATAAGTTTAAAGAAACATATGAACTTGGGATGAGTGTAGTGTTTAGTCTCATAAGGCTTAAGTTTACCTTTAGTGTTTTTACATGTTAAGGTAACATGACCAAACGCATGCTGTAAGTCATAAGCATGTAGTGTTAGTTGTGGGTGTTCCTCATTAATCCACATTTGAAACCAAAGTTTCAAACCCAAGTAGTGTTCCAGTTATTAAAAAAAAAAAAAAAGAAACTTTAGTGTTCACAACACCAAATACACAGCAACCTTTGTTTTAGATGATTTAGATGCTGTAGTAGAACCGCATAAAGTGCAGGAAGTGCTGCTGAAAGACTGGATTTGGAAAAACCAATCGCACACAACTGGGTGTGAATGTGACACAGAGAAACCAATACCATTAACTACACCTACAAACACACACACACACACACGCACAGAGATTGATAAACCCTCAGAGTTGTTTTGGTGCAAAGAAATAGGATTTGAAATAGTGTGTGTGTACGTAAATGGGCCAAGTACAGTCCTACAGTCAGCTGTAGGTTCAGGCATCCTCAGACTCCTTTTATAATAACCATCAAGCTGAAAGTGCAAAAATATAATGGAAGGGTGGGAATCTGCTCGTAATATTTAACATTAACTAACGTGAAATATTAGTTTGTAGAGTCTGTGTCTTAATAGCTATACACCAAAATGGTATACAGCTATTTCTGAAAAAATTTCTGAAAAATTTGAAAACGCTCAGATGAGCATGTCAGTCCAGTAGGTGGCTATATTACAAAGTATGTAATAATAAAACAAGTTGAAATGATCAAATTTGGCATAATTGCACAAGAGATTATACCATTTTCACGTGAAATTCAGGGGAAAAAATGATGGTTTCAAATGTGGATGAGGCTTTAGCCAACATGGTGCATAAACCTCTAAGGACACTGTAGTACAATCAAATGACTCTCAGACAGCACTTGCTTTTAAAAACCTGACCACTCTGATGAGAAATTTGACAGATCTTTGGCTTTAAAGTCTTCAGTTCTTTAAACAGTAAAGAGGGAATCCTCAGGTGGATGGAGTGAGACTGCATCATGTACCACCTGAGCATTCATCCTCTTACCCGGGGCAATGTATTTGACGGAATTTATATAAGACAGCATATAAGAAAACAGGGGGGATGATGAAGAGAGTGTGTAATAAAACAAAACAAAACTGAGTAATAATAATAAAAAACAAAAAAACACACCATCAGGAACAACAGTGAGACCCTAGAGAATATGTGATACATTATAGAGAGATGTGAATGGAGGACAATAGAGAAATGAAAAAAGACACAGCATAGACCTCTATGGAATACATAAGGAGTCCTCTGTGTGCGTGTGCGTGTGCGTGAAAGGAATCACTTGCACCTCCGGAGCACCTCCTGCATCCTCTCTTGGACTTGCTCCATCTTCTCGGTCCACTCCTCGCTCAGGCCCTCCTCATCATCACCAATGATGGCAGCGTAACCCATCAGAGCGATGAGGCCGATGCAGAACAGGTAGGTGAGGCGTGTGCACAGGCGCTCCATCACCCTACGATCTCCTTGTGAGTGAGTCATGTAGACCTCGAGGATGGGCCGGCTGAAGAGCTTGGGCTTGCCCATTACACCGTCATAGAGGGTGTGCAGGTTCTGGTCGCCCATGTCGTTGGAATAGCTTTCCTCGAAATCATCGCGCTTGCGCTCCTTGTGCTCGGGCCGTGCCTCCACCACCTCCATGAATTTACGGAACTGGTTGCGTAGGTTCTCCTCTACGCGGCTGTATTGCCCGTCCAATGTCTCCTTCTTGATCTGGAGCAACGCACCACGGTTCTGCACTGAAAGCTCATCCAAGGCCCGGTTCACGCTGCAGAACTCACGTCGAAGAGTTTGAATCTCCTCATCATCCACATGGTGGAGGACGACGCGGATCAGCGAGCCTGCCACACCGAAGATGGGATTCACCACAGAGGCTGCTGATGAGATGGTGGCTACGCACTCCAGCACCTTCACCAGGCCGCGCTTCAGCTTGTCTCGGTCCTCTAAGATCTCGATGTCAGCCATGGCCTAAAACAGAAACGTTGGCCTGATGGGGAGAAGAAGATATAGTTTAACCATATTATAAAACAACTACCTTCACTCAGAGCACTTTGCTTTAAAACAGGTAACACATACTGCAAATACAAATCATACAAAGTAGATAAGCACATTGTATTAGACCAAATATGTTTCTATGAGAAGTTATTCAAAGTACAGAATTCATGGTTCCTGGGTTATTGTGTGTAGGTTCATGAACTATAATCCTAGTTAAATCCATTTAACTCCAGAAAGTGTGCACCACAAAATGTGGAATAGTTCGAGGGGGTGAATATTTATGTAAGGCACTGTATATTAAGTCTCATATGCCGACAGCCTAGAAATACTTTATGGTAGTTTCTCATAGAAATCTTCTCAGATATAGTGAGGTGACATGGTAATGTAATCCTTTGTCAAGCCTGCAGCTTTCAGTATCCTACTGAATGCAAAACACTAATTTGCATATTGCTCCGTGGTGAGTACCTGAACAGCTCAGAGTGAGCTACACGTCCTTAAAAAGAGATCAGTGTATTCTGAGGCTTTTACATCAACTATATTCACCATTAAAACTGATTCAATCTGAAAAAGATAGAACTTTTGAAATTTCAAGGACTGCTAAATGTTATCAAGTGAGACTAAGCTAATAATCAATAAAACCAAAGCCTGAATTTTAACTTGGAAAAGACAAATATTTATTTTAGCGCAAACAATAAAACAGTATGGTCCACAGTTACAAAGTATTGGAAACATTCAGGCAGAATGAGTAACAGTAAAAAATAAAATACACAAAAATGTTGGTGCAAAATGTCCAGCTTGCTTGACTATACATTCAGCAACACTTTTAGATTTATATCATAATATTTTGCATAATCTGTTTAACGTGAATTTAAAAAAAAGACTCGAATTTTAAGTGCTAAGCCAAAAAAGGCATAGAAAACAATACAAGAATAGAAAGAAACAGTTTTCCTATTGCCCATAATATAAATAGCATTGGTTTTGTTTATAATTGTCTCCATTATAAAGCAGTAGAAACTAAGACAGCCGTGGTTTAACAACCTTTCAGTGCATTTGGCATCACTCCTACTCGCTACACTCGTCCAGGACTTCTTGCATCTTGGTCTGAATTTCGATGACCCTTTGAGCCCACTTTTCCCTGACCTCGTCCTCATCATCCTCTGTGACTGCATAGTAGGCCATCAGAGCCATGAGGCCGATTTGGAAGAGGTGGGCCAGGTGAGCGCATCTAGCCTCCATCATCTGTCTGTCCCTGTTGTAGTGCTCTAGATAAGCTGTCAGCAGTGGCCTACCAAAAAGACTGCTCCTCCCAACGATGCCTCGATAGAACACGTCCAAGCTCAAGTCGTTCTTGTCCTTTTCATAGATATTCTTGAAATCCTCCATGTAACGCTCGGCATCGTCTGGGTTCGTCCTGACCCGGTCCACCATGGTGTTGAAGGCGCCGTATTGGTGCTTGATGTACTCCTCATACTTTCCAAATGTTTCATTGATTTCATTGATGCGGATTTGGCGCAGCGTCTGCTTGTTCTGCTCAGAGATGCTCTCCAGCTTGGCATGAATCTGCTTGAAGTCCTTGTCCAGCTCATTGTCTTCATCTTCCACCAGGCCTTTCCTCACCACGCCAACCAGCGAGGTGACGATGCCAAACAGAGGGTCAATGGAAGAGGCAAAGGAGGACACTTTCTCCACGTAACCCAGCACCTTGGCCGCAGTTTGTTTGATTTGTTCCTTGTCTGCCATTGATCTACCGAGCCCTTGGTCCCCTGTGATTCTGAAAAAAAGAAGGACAAATGTGTCAGAGAACCAAACTAGAACTGCACTACCACTATTTTCTGCCTATCATTATCCAACTACTGAGTGACTATTCATTACACAAGTTAGGCATTTAAATGATCCCACTGTTCATTTTTGTGATCTAAACATTTACTTTCATTACCGTCCACGCAGATGTAGTAGGTTGCTGTCCAGTTCTGAAACAACCGAGGCGAGAAACGTGGCATGTACCAATAAAATACGCTGATCGTTATGGATTAGCATTAGAGACCAAGATCTGATCCTAGATTAGAACATTATTATAGTACTTATTGAGGTTGTGCATTGAAAATCTAACTCTAAACCATTAGGGACGTCTATATAGGTTTCTTCAAAATGCTGGATTTAAATAATGCATCATATAGGCTACTGGAAGCAAGCTGTCACTGTTTCCTGAATTGTAAACAAAGGCTAGTTTAATGGCATTCATATATGAGCGACTTTCATACAACAGTGAATCATAGGCTGTAAACCAGTCTTTCTTAATCCCAAACCACAACCACTTAGCAATTAGCTGGCCTTCCTGTTCTTTCTGTTTTAATATGAGACAGATATTCAGAAAAAGAACTTTCATAGCCAAAATGAACCCTTACCATATATTTATACATAAATTAATGTGGTTGCATAATATAGAGACTGCGTCTAGCACTGAAGCACTGCCCACTGTCAGGCTAAACTGGTTAGCTGAAAATGAAAACAACCCAAACAACGGCTCACTCGACCCCAACACAAAGCAACATGAGGACAAAATGACTTTACACGAGGCATACTGACTGAAACAGTGAACGGGAAAACAGAAAATGGGCCCGAGCTAAGGATCTTACCTGCTTTAATGTCTGTAGCTGTTCCCTTCCTAATGGTGCTGCTGTGTTTTTCGTGCAGGCAGCCACTATCTCAGCCTCAGGCTGGAGAGACCGCCCCTGCCTCTGTGCTATATATGGCCAGGGTGAGGGAGTGACTCATATCTGAGCAATGCTCATTGGGTTAGGGAGGGGAGGAAGAGGAGGAAGGAAAAAAAAAATGCAGCCGTTCCGCAGTCCCTTCTTACAGCTCAGAAAATGGCTGCCACGCTCCTCGCTGCAATTGGTTAGCAGCAATTCAGAAGTATGTATTCGCTTATTAGACCTGGGCGTAATGAGAAATGAGCAGTCCATAGAAAAATTCAGGAAATGGATGCCATTGCTGGTTGGAGGCATTGAAGGGGAACTAGAATTTCCAGATTATTGATATGAAAACAAAAAGTGGGGGAAAATTCACTACTAAGAGTAAACAAAGAGCTGACAGCTGGGAATGTCTTTTTAAGACTTTAACACTATTCACATTGTCAATGCAGCTGCTGTACAACTGTTCACACTGCAATCGAATTCTGTGCAGCTGCCCATATAAACAACTGTGAGTAGCTTTAAAGACCGAATCTGTCCCTGGATGCTTTTAAGACAAATAGGACTGTTTTATATTCAGGTTTTGAGTATTAATAATGTGGTGGTAATGCTCGAACTGTTGATACAGTATGACACCAGTGACTCTAGTGGCTCTGTGTGCAGCTAGAATATGTGGACAGATGAAAAGGAGAGGTGTGACGGCCGTACCCTTGTTCATAAGGCCTTCAACTTAATTTTTTGAATATTTCAGAGAAATTCACAGTACACCACCACAACCCACTGGCATCGTGGTGCATCATGGTATATCCTTATAACTTTTCACATTTTCAAAGAGGATGTCGTTAAATGACATTACACTGCGGCTGCACATAAAATATCATTTTTTGGGGGAAAAAATGCTTTAAAAACCAGATCACCTGTCCTGGTGAGGGGGGATGGTGGTGGTGTAAAACTCATTTTTTGACACAGCCCTTTCATAAATCATTTGCGTAAGGTACAGACTGTAGCATTTTAGTCACTTTTCCAACTATCATTACTATTTACAATATTTATTGCATGTTAGATTTTACATTGCAGGTCTATTTAATCTTAAAAAAAAAAATCTTAAACTTAAAAAGAAAGGTTTTTTTTTCTCTTTCTGCGAAAAGGCATTGTTTCAAACATTGTCATTTGACTTGTCTGCAGTTTTTTCCGGAGCATAAGTGAGTTGACTGTTTGCATAGTTTTGAGTGATAACTCATAGCTGTGCAAAATGCGTAAGGGTTGGTTCCAATTAAAAAATTCAATTAAAAAAAGACCAAACCCCAGCCCTTCATAAAGGGAAACAGGAAAGAAACTGAAATGGCATTTCTAAGTTTCTACATTTTTAGATTTGGGCATTATTATAAAGCCAGACAAATATAACTGCACTTTATAGTCTAGTTTTGGGTATTGGTTATGTGGAACTAAGGCATTTTATAAGGTTGTAATGTTTGAATTAGTGATACAGTACACTAAAAATGACTCTAACGGCTGTATGTGCTGCTCTAATTTGTGGTTATATGTCCTACACAATGACAGAGGACAGGAAAAAGAGAGATTAGACCTGTCCTTTGCTAACAGCGCAGTGGTTTTGAACTTCAGAGTTTTGAAGTTGTTTTTACATTTTTCTTTTCTTTTTAAATTTTGAGAAATTCATAGTATAACAATATAACCCACTAGCATATTGGTGCATCACAGTAACTGCTTACACCTTCAGGTTTTTTAAAAAGAGGATAACGTTAAATGGCGTTACACTGCGGCTGCGATTAAAATATTTTTGATTTTCAGTTCAGAAATGGTAGGGTTCCATGTAGAACCCTTTTTTTTTTTGGACCTGTAATTATCTAATGACTCCTTAATCTATTTTCTGTAGAGTGTAGTAGGTGTTTAGACTAGAGCCTGTCATGGACATTTACTATTACTGTGAACTATTTCAAGATTCAAGATTCAAAGAACTTTATTAATCCCAGGGGGAAATTGCTCTTTCATTCAGTGGCATACTTTTTGTCAAATTCTGAACAACTGTATCCTCTCACCCTTAAGGGTGAACGCTTACAGGGTTATTTTTAAGAATGTACAGAAAGAGACAGAATGTAATAGGGTTTATTTACTACCTGATGTATCTTAAAGTGAAAGGATTTTGTCCCACCAAGCATTTAAAGTGATCTTCTGGTTCATTGTTTGGATACCTTACAAGCTGACAGCCTAAGGACTGCAAAGATCTGATACTGGGCATCAGTATGAGGGCTGATACAGGCATGTGATACAGGCATATTTTACACTGTGAATGCCAGTTATTTTTGCCTGACATGAATCAGATCATCTCGCAGGATAATAACGACACAACTTTACAACAGAAATTCAAGAAAAAAAAATTCGCTTGGCTTGCTGTGAGGATGTCAGTGTCTTAATAGCAGTTCATATGCAGTGATCTCACATCAGTATTGCATTAAAACTCTGAAAGCAAATGGGATTGAAGCATCCCGTCTATCAGCCTTAAGAACAGTTTCTGTTAGCAAAAAGCTGGGCCTTACGTTGCAGTCCTCTCTGGGGTGTGTGTACACAGGAAATCTGCGTCTAAAAGTAATAGTGTCTTCTCAGATATGAAGAATTCCTGCAAGAAAACAAAAGGAAGTTACTAAAGATCACTTTATAGCTAATAATCAGGGGCGTTGAATCAAAAATAAGAAGTGTTCTTACTTATTTATATTTACAACTGGTCAAAAATCATCGCAGAATTAACATGCGAACTCTACTTACTTTACTTTACTAGAAAATGACTTATATACACTTCATATACCAGGATTCAGGGCATGTTTTCTATAATGCAATAATTTAACACATGGCACTTTAAGTCTAAAATCATTTTATTTCAAAGTTCGGTGAGGAAAAGCAGTAACAATTCTACTATAGAACATCATTGTCTGTATAAGGGTAACAGAATATAACATACTTTTTCACTTTATGAAAACTCTTCAGTATACAGGACCTATCAGAAATGGCATGACATACCAAAACCGTCAATAAGGCTCACAATAGCTTTGACATGCATGATACTGATATCGTTTGATATTGCTTTTACCTCCCCAATTACTATTTTTTTTTTCTTGGAGACTTTGTAAAAATGAAGACTACTCCATCAGAACTGGCACTGAACTATTTGTATATAATAATTTGTATATAGGCCTATAAGGATCAAGACCTATCAAAGCCCTTCAGGTGAAGGTTATAAACAATAAGACTGATAATAATATTCTTTAATTAGCTCTTTAATTACTTCCGACATAATGTCTGGTATTATTGGCATTCATCTGAAGTGGTTCAGTTACGTGCTGGATGAGTGTGTGCGCGATTACGATGCAGTTCCTGGCCTTCATGTAGGGTTTGTCTGTGGTATGAACGATATGACAGGTGTTAATGATGGACCTGTTCCAAAAATCTTTTTCCAAAGAAACAGGAGAGGCACAAATTCTTAAAAAGCTTAAAACTGTATATTGCATACCAAGGGTGAATATAATGCTGTGAAAGACAATCTGCTTCTTTAAATGTTTGGGATTATCAACTCACCCCACCAAACTAGGCCAGGTGAAGGAGGCACAGCTGTAGACAGACGCAAGTGGACATTACCATGTGTGCTTCTGGCTAAAATCCAACACTGTCACACTTGTCGTTCACACCCACTTACTTCCTCACTAAGGGCATGTCTGTGACACACTACATGTCTGCTTGCCCTGTATTTCTAAAGGACTATTAAATGAATCGGCTGCAGGTTTTCTATGGGCTTTTTTTTTTTTTTTTTTTAATATAGACAAGATCTGTAAAGACAAAGCCGGTTCCCTGAGCAAACCATAGGGGGCAGTGATTTACGTTTTTTCGATTTATTTACCAAAATGTCACATTCACAAAAGACTTATTGCCACAAAGCCTGAGCTCAAATTTAACCCTTTACATCCCTGATACTTTTAGACACTAAAAGAAAGTGTGACCCAGTGATTCATAAATGAAGCTCTCTAAAAAGCCAATGGATTAATGTGATTTATAGAACAGGAAACATTCATATTTAATTATTTTACTAAAACGGTTATTCCGTTTTTTTTTCTCTAAGTGATTCTTTTACATGTTTCATTCTTATATTAACCCTTTCACTGCATTGAATCTGGTTTAGGATGAATGTGTGATATCATTTGAGCCTTTGTCTTACATAACTGGACTAATCACTAAGTTAATTTCTTCTTCTTTTTTTTTCTTTTTTTTCATATTTTTGTGTGTGTTCAGTTGAATTGCCAAGTTTCTTTACTTTCCAGTTGCAGGAATCAGGCTGAGAGACAATTCCTATTTTATAACAATCATGACTGGTAGGCAATTAAAGGGTTAATAGTTAAAAATATGTTTATGCATAATATATAAATAGATAAAAATGGACATAATATTTCTAGAAAATGGAAATTGCATCACTAGAGCAAACGTATATAATATTTAGACTATTTTTTAATACATAATTATTTGCGATGTTATATTATTTCTTTTTTTTGGGGGGGGGGGCGTCACCCCACTTTATTTATAAAGCAATAATATTAGCAATAAATATAATGCAGTATAAAATATAATAATAAATATAATAAACTAACCTGTAATAAATTCTTTTCAAAACTCAATGACCACTAATGGTTTAAATTTTTGGAGACTAGATAATGGAAATTAGTGTTTGGACTCTGGATCGAGGTGTACACACACACACACACACACACACATACACACACATACACACACATACACACACATACACACACATACACACATACACACACACACACCCAATCTGTCAAAACCAAATCAACCATGAGGACTGTAGCTTTTCCTCTCCAAAGTGAGTTCATTTAGGCCAAAGTACACAAACTCACTACATCAGATATGTGCATTATTCAGTCTATACGCAATGAATTCAGTGTTTCTGAGCCTCTTTAAAGCGTGCATTAAACCCAGCATGAATGAGACTCCAGTCAGGAAGTAAGCAACCTCATGTACTTTCACTCCTGAGAGAGCGGCCATCTTTAAAGCTCTCTGTCAACACACAGTGGGAGTAAATGTCATCTATTTGACTAGCAAAGTCACACAAAGAGCACAGGAGATATTATTTGCATAGATATATTCCGTTTGAGAGCCTCACTTTCTTTATGTAGTACTTTATTAATGGTTTTGTCTCCTTCTCTTACAGGGCATAGCCTGGTTGCTAATATTAGCACTTCCATTGGCCAGAAGCCCTATGACCAAGAAAACTCAACTGGAAAACTACTTCAAGAAGCCATAACAACACAATGAAAGGTCTTGCTGTCTGTATTTAACAATGTGAGTAGTGAAAATGGTCCACATATCCACCACAGCAGAACAATCCCCAAGCTTCCTTCCTAGCTCAGCTATAGCTCCCCCTAGCAGCCTCTCCATATTTCCTTGTTTGTGCATAGCAGTGGCCTCTCCTTTCTTTTTTTTCAACCCATAATAATCCAATATAACACATCCTCTGACATGAATATGAGCCATAACACCTCACAATAAACCCATCCATCCATTGGTAGCCTAGGCATTGGCCAAGATAGCTCTTCTTACCTCTTCTGAGAGCTACCTCCTTCTCCAAAGTCCAAATCTCGACTGTACTTCTTCTTCCCAGCAATCCTTGCAAAAGGGCCACTTCCATGTCAGAACTCTGTGTAGGGGTGTTCTTATTGGACCATACCATTTTCTTGTGCCATGGAAGACCCTGGTGGGTCGAAATGGGTCCATTAGCTACCACAGATGCACAAGGCACCATTTGCTCCAAAAAAATGGCATATGTACAGCCCTCCATTGTGCAGCCCCTTCCTCACATTACCCATGTCCTCCCCCATTGACATTCAAATATTCCAGCCTCCCAACATTCAAATAGTCCATACAGAGAGGCAACTGACACTATGGAGACAGCTGGAGGCGCACGGAGGCTCAAAAGGGTGATTGAGAGCTTGCCAGACGCTACCACTTGCTCCAAAGAGTCAGAATTTATAAAGGGGGCAAATTAAAGTTCAGAGTGGGATATTTACGCAGAGATTAATTAAATAAGTCAAGAGAAAAAGCCACTGAAATATAAGATATCCACCAAGAGTGCCGGAGCTATAGGGAACTGACGCGCCTCTCCAAAGGTGCAGGTGTGTATCCCCAAACAAATACCTAATTATTACTCAAAACAAGCGCAGGACAGAGACTTATTTGCATGCTAAAAATGTCAAAATGTTTTGTAGACTCAACCTGTAAGAGATTTTAGACGTCTGATCTGATCTGTGCCAAAAAATGATTTATTCATTTTTATTTTAAATACTACTCAATTGTGAAATGCCTTGGTTTTTTTTAAGATGCAGAGCAGTGCACTGACAAAAATTTCAGGCTAAAATATATATTACTGATTCAAAAATACAAAAATTACTAATAAAAAAAGCAGTAAGCTGGGTGTGATACTTTATTTAGCAAGATTATTCATGGCTTATTAAAAGCATTAGGGCGGATAGCTGTGATGACAATGCACCCGAAAATAACGCGCTTAAATCCTCTGCGTTTTTCGTGCACAGGTTGTACATGTTTATGTTTTTATTTATTTTATTATTTATGAGGCATTAGGTGTTTATGTTTTCCAGGTGCACATATTATTTATATATGAATAAAGAATTAAGAATATAGCAGGTCAGCGCACTAACGCATCGTGGCGCGCGTCATGATCCAAACCAAAACCTTTTTCAGGAATATCTTCCATGTATAGAATCAAGTATTAAAAAAAAAAAAAAAAAAAAAAAAACAGCAGCCAGGTCTGACAGACATTTTCTGCATGTGGCATTCCAAGGATAGTCTACATCAGAGGAAAGTGCGAGTCTGGACGCGTCCTTCAGGCTATACGTCCCCAAAGACTCCCCTCTCTGCCCTCCCCACTTAAACATAGTAAACAAAAAGGGCTAGACTTAAAGCTGCAAGCTCCATCCTGATTGTTTGTGCTGTGTGCATGGATATCCGAGCTGTAAAGAAATAAAGGCGCCCGTTATTTAGGCGATCAATTAGCCTAATAGTAAAATGCGCAATTATGTTAGGTACAGCATCTAACACTGCGTATGAAACAGACAAGATCAAGATAGCACAAAGAAAAGAGATAAGGGACCAGGTGCGTGAATAGCTACTGAGCAACCGACGCGCAACGCAAACCGACGCGCAACGTGGTGTAACCGGATGTCGCGTCCGTGTGGGTCATGATGCCCTGTAACAGACAGCAAAAATCCTCAAACGAGTCGCTTAGATGCACAACAAACACGTGTGCAGGGGGAAAAAAATAGCAATACTCCATCTGGCATCAGAAAGCCAAAGCGTAAACCCGCTATTAATATTAATAATGTTCGTGCTATTAATGTTCATGTAATGGTAAAGATGCGCGTGCACGATTGCTGCCTTACGGCTGCTTCTTATATAAAGCAGTGATCAGATTTAGTCCTACAGAGAGTCATTCATATGTAGCCTCCACATCCTCGATGTTGAGGAAACCCTCAGAGTTTGCTGCATCATCTAGATATTTAACATCGGGACAAAAACTGCGCAAAAAGAGGATCAAATGTGGCATTTTATTTTATTTATTTGGAGATGTTTCATCTTAACAGCAACCTGGTTAGTTGAGTGCAGTAATAGGTCTAGTTGAATGTTTCCGTGATAAAAACAAAATTCGTGCTGTATTGTGTAAACATGTTGTGGAATAGTGAGTATCTATCTATCTATCTATCTATCTATCTATCTATCTATCTATCTATCTATTTAATCAAAATATAACCTAATATTATTAATAGATGTATTGTCGGATTTAATGGTATAGACCTTTTTATTATTAAAGAAGTTTTTATTATTATTATTATTATTATTATTATTATTATTATTATTATTATTATTATTATTATTATTCCCCCCTCTGGTCTGTGCTGATCATGTTCCTGTAAGTGGTATATGTTTCATACTTACCTAGCTGGTTTAACGGATTCACCAACCGTTAGCAAGATGCAAATTTCCAACTTCCTCATTTGAGACAGTTTGATGGTTACTCCATATGCTCCATGCTTACAAAGGTGTGTGTGAGTTTCATAAAGGTTTATTTGAGCATTTAATTTGTAATCGTCAGTTAGACCCTTTTATACTACTCATAATATAATTATATATTTATATATAAATAATAATAATATTTTTATTATAATAATTGCAGCAGATGTGTTTAACAGATACTAACTGCAGCAAATTTTGATGCACATCTAATATACAGTGTCTGCCCTAGAGAATGCACTTCATTAGTTAATACTTTTACTGCTGCTGCAACGCAGTGATTGATTCATTCATCTTTATCTTGGTGGTCAGCGTGGTGGTGAATCCGGAGCCTAGCCCAGGAACACTGGGTGTGACGCGGGACTTCGCCCTGCACGGGACACCGGAAGGTCACCATCACAGAGGTCAGATGCGCCCTAAGCTATATTTGGAAATGAATTCTTTCTTGATATCTCAGTACAATCTTGCAGTAAATACTCTATGGTCTGTTTATCCGCTCTAATGACTTGTAGTGGCGTTTTACACACACACACACACACGTGCAGACTATATGAAGTCTCTGAACGGTGGAACAGCATTAAACCTGAACGTCGTTTCAAACATATGACATGGCTTTGAAATGCAATTTTATGGCTGTGTGTGACAATTCAGAATATTTCCAAGTGTAGCAAAAATACACAGCAGCTCCTCTAAACCAGCTAATCAACCTGTCCTTGCTCAGCACCCATAAACACACCTGGCCACCTATCCGAAACATCTGGCATTGTTAGGTTTCATGCAAATCTTATACAGACTACAGGGAACAGCCTGTATCCAATACATTTATTATTCTATTACTCTATTATTTATTATTCTATTAAATAATAGAGTAATAGAATAATAAATTCTGACTGTCATGTTTACACCAAATGCAAAAAAAAAAAAAGGTCAGATGAATGTAAGGATGACAATTTAGCACAAGCAATAAGTCCATAGCGCTTTCCTACTTACCAGCAGTCTGGTTTTTGCCCTGTGCCCTCTAGACACAAATTTTCTTGCTCTCCATTAACAGTCAAAAGCAAATATGCTTCTTTTTTGGATGACGACTGGTGCTGAGATGACATTTGCACATTAATTTGGAATCAAATTTTCCTGATTGTGGCCTGTTTGCTTGTACCACTCTCAACATTCTCTGTTGCCACGGTTCACAAAGCAGCATCCAGGAACATATATCCAGGTGACACACAGTATATCCAGGAGGTCCATGACTGTACTGCTTTTTATTTTTAAATGACATGACGGTATCAAGTATTTCAAGTTTCAAGAATCAAGCACTTTATTCTCATATGCACAAGGTTTCTTGTACAATGTGTTAATGTTATTTAATGTTGATAGCGGATGGTAAAAAAATCCAGTGATGAGACAGCAATACCACGTTTGTGAATTTAAAAAATGTTCCTCTTAACCTATGGACATAACTTGGATAGGTTATGTCTGCTGGGGAAGATTTTGTGTTCCTGGAATCATGTTTGTGTCTTTGTCTTTCCATTCAGGTGTCAAAAGAAAGAGACATGGAGTGATGCTGATGCCAGCTTTGAGGTAGATTCAGATAAAAATGATCTCCTAGGATTTCAGGCTATATAGCTCACATAGTTATTAATATAACCAAGAAAAACAGACTTAGCTGATAGATTTATTGGATATTAATTATTATGACGTAGATCAGAGGTGTCCAGTCTTATGCACGAAGGGCCAGTGTGGGTGCAGGTTTTCTTCCAAATCAGGCAGGAGCTGCACCTGATTCCACCTGTTTAATCAGTTGATCTTGGCTTTCAGCAGACTCAGATGTGGCTTCTGCTTGATTGGCATGAAAACCTGCACCCACTCCGGCCCTTTCTGGATGGAATAAGATCAATTAGATTAAAAAGTGTCCCTTACATGAGTATTCTTCAGCTACTTTTGACTTAAATTTAGCTTAATGCATAAATCTGTGTTACTTTTCTTGGCTGTTTCCTTTTATCATTTCCTACCATCATACCTACACTGCCCTCCAAAAGTTTGGAAACGCCTGAACAAAATAGGGTTTTTGGGCAATATCAGCATAAATCCTCTTTAGTTAGTGACCATTTTGCATTGATAATAAGGGACAACACTAGGCATCCGAGCAGTCAGTTTATTCAAACATTGACTTGATATATTACTCCAAGCCTCCTGGAGGATTGCCCAAAGATGA
>CM040996.1:1751115-1789341 GCA_022985145.1 Pangasius djambal | reverse complement strand
AAAACCCTATTTTGTTCAGGCGTTTCCAAACTTTTGGAGGGCAGTGTACATTGGAGGTAAAATGTGTAATTCATGTTCAAAATCCAATCTTTAAACATTAAACAAAATGTCCTGTCAGCGTCTGTTCAATAAAAGCACTAAACTGCAAACAATTTGGCTGCCATTATTTTCTGTACTTTCTTTTTTAGATTTTGTAATGTATCAAATAAATAAATGATGTTCAATACAAAGACTGGTAATAAAGCTTTATTTCATGTATTTTATGCAATCTTGGAATGTTGAGCAAACCACCACCACATGTTTAAATGCATAGAATTGACAAATTAACATGACACCACCAGTTATCAGTTTTTTTAACAACTGTTTGTTTGCACTTTCCAGTGATGCATCTGTGAAGTTGATCAAATTTGCAGATGACATTACTGTGATTGGTCTCATCACCAATGGTGATGAGTCAAAGTACCACCAGGAGGTTCAACAACTAGCCTCCTGGTGTAGTCAGAACAACCTCGAGCTCAACGCTCTTAAAACCACAGAGATGCACATCTCCCCCCCCCCTCCCCACTGACGAACAGACAAAAGAGGGAGCTGCAACGGACTATCAAGACCGCTGAGAAAATCATCGGCTGCAGTCCGTCATCACTTGAAGACCTGTACATCGCCAGAACAAAGAGGCAAGCAGGAAAAATCATCAGTGACACCTCCCACCCTGCTAATGACCTCTTCCAAAAACTACCTCAGGAAAGCGATTCTGCTGCGTAACGCCATGGAAACAGCTTCTTTCCACTGCCAATTTCTGTTATTAACCAGGCTGGCTAGGCAGGATTCAGTAATCACTACACTGCTGACCTGCCAGTAACAAGCAATCTGAACTAAGTGTTTTTACAAACTATATATATATATATATCAGTGCTATTATTTATTATATATCACAATTGCTCCACTCCGTTTAATGAACCGCATCCAGCTGTTATTTCTACCTCCGCTGTAATGGAAATTACAACTGAGCCCATCATTTCCGCTTAAGGTGCAATATTGTATATATTAGGATATTATTATAATTGTGTTGTGTTGTCCAAGATGTGTGTCTTGAATGTACCGTGTTGTTCCCAAACACCTAGAAAGTATTCTTATTCTGATTCGTCTTTTTAACTCGTACATGATAAAAATAATCAGATACTTCTCCCCAGAACCTTAAAGCTGAAAGTGTGCACTTCATGGTTATAGTGGAAATATATACATATACAAATTAGGGCATTTTTTTTGCCCGAGATTACTGACTGGAGCAAAAATAAATAGTGTAGTCGTCACGGGTTGAGTGTTTGGGTCATGGTTGTGGCAGCAACCACTTGTGCCATCTTTCTTGCACGGTGCCGCCTCGTAGCTTCTCTCCAGGCTTTCCTCTGCAGCGTCTGCATGGGCTCGGGGAGATCCTGGATTCTTTTTCTCCTGCGGAGAGACCTGGAGGGTAGCAGGTTCTCAAAACACACATCTAATGAAAAAAGTTCATGCCAATATTATTTTTTTTTAAAATGGCTGTAGGACTGGGCAACATGGGCAATATTATATTGTCTCATTAGTAGGAATTTGTTTACGCTTTCATCCTTCGATAGAGGATTGCACACTCCAATTTTAAGACCTTAGGTTGGTGATTACTGAGTGAGGAAACCAATGATGCAACGATTTTGCTAGCCACAAGTTCTTCATTTTTTTTTTTAAAGATCAAATATTTTCATGTGTGTGTGGGTTTCCTCTGGGCTCTCTGGTTTCCTCCCACCTCGGTAGGAGAACTGGCCAAAATAAATTACGCCTAGGTGTGAAGGAGTGTGAGCGTGGTGCGAATGAGTGTGAGATGAACTGGCATCCCATCCAGGGTGTATTCCTGCCTTACGGCCAGTGTTCCCGGGATTGCCTCCGGATTTGCTGCGACCCTGAGCATTTAAAGCAGTTACTGAAAGTGAGTGAGTGAGTGAGTGAATAGTGAAGTAATGCGTAGAATACCTTGAGTGATCCTTCTCGTTGCAGGCGAGGAGATCTCCAGATCAGCACAGATCTTTTCTGAGTACTGCCTGTTAATCTCCCTGTCATGACATCGTGACATCACCACAAACTGGCACGTGCAACATTCTCTCTAATGTGGTTAAGGCTGGAGTGGTTGTGGATGCTTCACGTGTCTGGATTTACACTTGCCAACTTTCCATGTTTTCTATAACAGGGTCTCCAACGTTCATTGCAAAATTCTTGTCTGTCATTTCACAACATGCTCTTGTAGAGAGACTCTTCCTTTAACGCCGGGACAGCGTCCATCTCCGTGACATTGCACAACTTAAACTTAATTACAGTGGAAATGTTTACTAATGTATAGGAGTGCAGAAGGTTTCTGCCCAGAGAGTACAGACAGTGTACTCATCACGAATTGGTTGTCTGGATCACGTGTGTGGCAGCGGCTTGAACCTGCTTTCTAGCACGATCCCGTCTCTTAGCCTCTCTCCAAGCCTTCCTCTTCAGCTTCTTCATGGGCTCAGACAGATCGTTAATGGTCTTTCTCTTCTGCTGATACCTGGACGGTAGCAAGATTTCAAACACTCGTATCAAAGAGCTTCTGCTGTCTACTTCAACAATCTTCTGAATACTGCATTCTTTGGTAGTGACAATGATGCCAATATCATTCAAATATAAATTATATAAATGTTGTTAACATTATTTCATGTTGGACTGGGTAGTATGGGCAAGATCATATCATTTCGGGTAAGCCCTTAGCAGGAATTTGGATTATATAAACTGTGACAATGCACTGTAATATTGTGACATTGGTCATTAGTTTCCTCACTCAATAACAGAAAAAAGAAAGAAAGAAAGAAAGAAAACAAACGCTCACATAAATGGCACCAACTCTCTTACTGGGACATCACTGGGAAAGTCTGACTCCCGATAATGTCACAGCCACCCATGGCCAGGAATCCCACAGAGCAAAGCTGGCCTTCCTGTCTCCCTTAATTATTCATATATGTTTAAAGATCTGCTGATACGCTGTTATTACCCATTGCCCATGTCTACTTTTTTTTAGTCCTCTTTCATTAATCAATCTGCAATCGCTAAAGTGTATTGTAAAAGACCTAAATACCTCAAGCGTTCCTTCTCCTTCCAGGCGTGGTACTTTTCTGGGTCGGCACGGATCCTTTCTCTGTATCTTCTCACACACTCCCTGCTTTTCAGTTTTCCCGGAAGAACATCACCAGACATCCACCTGGAGATCAACAAGTGCACAGAATTTCATTTCAGCTTGAGATTACCTGCAAGCCGTGGCTCCGGGGACCGGTGCTTGAAGACCGAGAGCGATCTGTAGCAGCTGTATTTTCTTAGTCAAAACACTCTCGATCAAGCTTTTTCAAGTAACAATGCATATGAAAATCCGAACTAATAACACCACCACAATCCAGTACACCACTCCAATCTAAACATTCTAGGTAGAAACATTTACATGACAGTCTAAAGTTCTATTTGGACAGGATTCGTTTCCGGGGTGTATGTAGTCCATGCAGCTGCAATCCATTGTACTCGGAACTTCGAAAGTTCCTCGAGTTTCGATCGAAAAGCGCTCCAGTGCTTCGGCTCAGAAAAACATGGATGCCCAGAGTAAGGTCTTTTCTGTATGCCTAGTCTCTGAATCTGATAAACACGAATCTGAATCTGATCAATACGAGCTACATGAATTATTTTTGAGCAATAGTAAATTTGAGCGATAATAAATTTGGGCTGAAATCAGTGGAATTATGATACTAATCTAAAGTTATTAAAAAAAAAGACCTTTTCACAACAGAAAAGCTACATATCAAGTAAAATCAAATTTGATCAAGTAGAAATTAACGCAAAGGGAATTTTTATTGTTGACTTTGCACCGCCATGTTGTAGAATTCAGGCAAGGCGGATGTTGCACGATGTCCTGACTTGGACTCCCGAGTTGAATGACCGTTCCATTGCATTTTTTTTCCCCCCCCGTGTCGGAAATCAGGTTTTTCCAAGTGCCATGTACAACAGATTGCAGCATAATACACACTGATTGTTTTGACCTTTATTGATCTACATAATTTGATCATTAGTAGGTCTGACGATTTACCTAACTTAGCTAAAACCTCCACGAGTGTCACTTCTCTCACAAGTTCTTCTGAACACTGTCTATATTTTATTGTTCTGCGTTTTAAACTTAAAAAAGAAAAGAGTGAAATTAGACCAAAGACAAAGTGAAAACCTCTTTTCCCACAGGATATAATGGAATCTTTACCAACGTGTCAATTCAGACAGGATATACTGTTTATTACGCGGAGATATTTCAACTGGTCTTTCTACAGGAAGGAAAATACAGCATAATCTTTCCAGACACACGATATACTGACATGACAGAATCGGACCGGAATACAATCGCAGAGATAATCTGGGGATAATCTCTCTACCCCACCTCTCCATGTAAAACTAATCCCGTCCGAACAGGGCCCAGTACAACACAGTTACTCATGCATACTTCTCTCTGCTCTGGTTAAGGCTGGATCTTGCTGAAGTGAACGTTTGCTGATGTTGCATGTTCCACATCTCTGCAGCTGGAGTCTGTTGTTGGCACATCTGGACATTGTCCTTCACAGGATAATCACACTCTGCTGCAAACGTCTCCTCTGCCGTTTCACTCTTTAAACACAGCGTGCTCTCGTAAGCAGGCTCTTCCTTGATCACCAGGCTGCCATCGCTCTGGAAACATGCCGCTTCCTCTCCTCTTTCTTCACTAACATCTGTGCTGAAGTCGTGGGTACTGAAGCTCACCTCAGCTGAGATGTTGTAATCAGAAGGAGAGATGTGACGTAAGGTCTGCAGCTCGCGCTCGGCTGCTTTTAAGCGAACCTTGAGCGCTGCGTTTTCTCTCTGCGCCTCGGCTAACTTCGCCTCATAGCAGTGCGACCTCTTCTCACTGACGTCGCAGAAAACCTTCAGGATGGACATGACCGCCGCCCTGACTGCCGTCTCGATAGCAGACGCTTCGTCTGCGTTTAGGAACGACGTGTCTCTGGCCGGTGAAGAATTCATTGCAGTATCACAGCAGGGAAGGTAGCTAGCGTGCTGTTTGTTTATAATCTCTCCAGTCGAGTTTCACGTTAAATACAAACGGTTTCCGAGTGGACAACCTTTTAAAATCACCCGCAAAAAATATATCCTCCTTTCAAAAAAAAATGGTTACGTTAGGTAACAAGGTAAATACTGCACATAAAAATAAACATATTCTACAGCTCCCACTTCATGCGTTTAAATGGTTGTGTTTACTTCCGCCGGTCAGAGGTCACGCTGGTATGCTGCGTTTCCACAGTGACGCGCTCTAGTGAAAGGGCTCGTGCGCAAGCTGAGCTGATGTTATGTACTGAATTTCTTCAAAATTTTCATTATGAAATCACCAGTTAAACCAGGAGATTTCGCTGCCATGTTACTTTTAAGGAGCTCTAGTTCAGTGGAAATCAACACTGATGATATTTGTGAACATATTTCTATTGATAATGATGTAGCAATAAGGTCAAATGTTCTGTTTCATTTCCATCAGCAAGATTTTTTGGTCTTCTTTATTTGGTAATATATATTTATTGGGCAAAATTTTGTATCAGTAACACAATTTAAGAAGTATCTTACAAAATACTGCATAGGATTTTTCCAGAGAAGCATGTTTTGGAAAGATTTAAGATGAATATTTCACATACCTGTGAATTTTGTGGACTGGGAAAAGAAACAATTCTGTATTTGCTTTATTACTGTATTTACTCGAGATTATTTTTGGAAGGATTTAGAAACTTACATTAATAGAAAACTGGGATGTGTGATAGAAAAGTAGTAAATAATGTGACTATGTTCAATATCTCTTGTTCTTGTGGCATTGAATATAAAAAAAGAACTGATGTTAAAGAAACTTTTAATGTATAACATTTAAATAAATATAAGTTAGGCCATATTATGAAAGAATAAAGTAAAATACTAACACCGCCACTGTCAGTGATACTGCTATAAAGAGCAATGTGCCGATTGCGAATGAGTCGGTTCTTTGAGTCGGTTCTTTTAGGTGAGAGCAGATTCACATTTTCAAAATGTATTTAGTTCTAGATGTAGGCAATGCTGTCACTCTTGTGCTGTAATTTATACTTTAACAAAATGTTTCAACTGACACCTTTTTCCCCAACATTTGAGGTGTTTGTCATCATGAATGACTCTGCTGTGTGCAGAAACACTGCTGCTGATTATCAGTATAAATGAAAACTAATTCTCTAAATGTAGCCCAGACATTATAATATCAACACATGGATGCTTACTGTTCGCAAATTTGTACCACCTTCCTGATTTAACCATTTTTTTTTTTTAGATAGATCAGATAAATCACATTTATCCTTATTTATAATACCCACTGCACCTTCTGTACATAAGTCATCCATTTCACTGTACATATCACCCTCATAGCTGTATATCCTTATTTGTAATTTATTGTAAATATGCCACTTATGCACTTCTGGTTAGATGCTAACTGCATTTCATTGGCTTAGTACATGTACTTTGAACAACGACAATAAAGTTGAATCGAATCTAATCAACTTTTTTAAAAACAGATTTTTTTTTTTTTACAAAAATGCAATGTAATGTTATTTTGTTCATTAGAATGTAGAGTGAGATTTCATGAAACAATATCAACCATATTTAGGTAAAGGAGAACAATCACTGGTGAAAATATCACCAACATTTTCTAATTAGGAACAAATGTTAATGAGCCGTTGGGAGAAAAAAAGAGTCGGCTCTGATCTGATCTGAGTCAAATGATCTGAACCCACTTCTAGATATCAGTATTACTCAGATCCAGAACTTCACTACCTCTGACTTTACTCACTGTGTGTATGTTTATTGTAGTTATTCATATTCTAATGATACTATTGATTTCATGGTGTACAGGTATGACTGTGTAATTGATTTAAAAACCGAGATGAAGACATCAGAATGACAGACATGCTACTTCTTTTGTGTAATTTAATGTCTAAACCATAACTTTGTATTTATGTGCACTGGACCAACAAAACCTTATGCTGCGTCTCAATTCGTCTACTCTCTATCCTAAATAGTACCCGAGATTAGAATTAGTGCATCCCAAATCATAGCATGTTGAAATGAGGATCCCAAAGGTGCCCGGATGGTCTACTATTTCCGGTAGATTTTCGAAGCGTGGATCCTTGGACACTTTTTCAGTTAATATTACCCACAACTCCTTGCGTGAAGGAGGAGGAGTTTTGTGTTGGTTTGCTTCGCTGAATTCAAGGACGCGTTTTAGAGAAGTGTAAATGAAATGTGGAAAAATAAATCAAGGGAATGGTAAATTAAATGATATGGTATAAATGATATAATGAATAATGAATGAAAAAAAGCTGTTTGTTTTACGGTGGCAGTGTGCGTAACCGGGCAACAACTTTCTCTTCTGTTACATGATGTGTCATGATGTCCCAGGACTTTCATACTCTTTTGCTACACACTCAAAAGTACGTACTTTTTCTTCACAAAAATAGCACATACTTTTAGTGCTTAGTATAAGTAGGCGAATTGAGACGGAGGGTTAGACATCATTTTAAAACACATACAGGCAGGTCTCAAAATTATTTATCACAAAATTAATCTGGATTATGAGCACATGAGTATAAATTTTCATTCAACTCAATTACACAATTATTCATATATACACATATACAAAGGGGGCACTTTTTTGCCCGGAGCACAGAGTCTAAAGGAAAAAAAATGTCCTGGTCACAGGCTGGGTGTTTGTGACATGGATGTAGCAGGAAGAGCAGCTTGAGCCAGCTTTTTCGCACGGTGTCGTCTTGTAGCTTCTCTCCACGCCTTCCTCTGCAGCTTCTTCATGGGCTCGGGCAGTTCATTAATGGTCTTTCTGTTCTGCAGATACCTGGATGGTTTGCAAATAGACATGTCAAAGAAGAATGTACTTCTCATTTCATTAATTTCACTTCTTCATTACCTTTCCTTTCTTCCCTTCCTCACTTCTTAGCTCCTCCCTCTGAGGATGCAGAGAAAGGAAATAAGGATAGGACGAATCGAGGAGATCAGACATCCTCGTTCACTGAAGTGACAACTTATTGATGAAGTGAAACTATGACACATTGTTCTTTAATAAATAAAAACTTTTTTTGGCAAGTTGCTATAGTATAAGAGAAATAAAACACCTCAGGACATGATGTTATTGAAAAATAATCGAGTTTGTGGTGGTAATGCAATGGTAAAAATGGATGTTAAAAAAAAGTCACAATGGTTGTGGAAGCATTAGAGAATAAAAAAATTATTTTAGTTCACATTTTCTCTGTAATATTGTTACTATGACAACTGTCAATACCTCATACCTCAAGTGGTTCTTCTCCTTCCAGGCGAGGTATTTCTCAGGATCAGCCCGGATCCTTTCTCTGTACCTTCTCACATTCTCGTACCGTGTCAGTCTCCCTGTAGCAAGCACATGAAAATGTATGATATATATATATGTACACCTTTCTGGCCAAAAGTATCAGAATCTCATTGCCCAACATCCTAGTGAAGACTGTCTACTCTTCTTCTGTGTGTAGTTTTCAGATGAGTAAACAAACTTACAGTAATCAAGCTACAAAGTGGGGAAAACAAAACAAAACATGGATGCCTCCAATAAAGCATATGTTTTGTTTAACAGGCTAACCAGCTAATATTGGTGATCATAAGTTTATGATGTACTTACTTTTTCAAAACAGTGTACTGTATGGTCAGTGTTGTAGATTTAACCAGCTAAACTGCCGGTTGATCTAAAGTAAATACTACTATAACCTCTTTTAAAGCAGTGAAGATATTTTATTTCCAGTTGACAGTGTGAGCAGCCATGTTGACGTGCTGAACTGCGGAGGGTTAAGGAAACCTTTGCGATTTTCTGAGTAGGAATTCCAAGTTAAAGGGGCTTTTCTTTGCCTTTTTCCAGGTTGCAGAGTGGAAATGTAAAGTTACGAGCTTTTGTTTAACAGATAATCAGCCCTTGCTTCCTCTCTACCTAAGCAGAGTGATGCAGCAGCGCTTTAACCCTTTAGTCTGTCCATCAGTACACTCTGCTCAACCATCCTCCAAATCTTCACCCTTTCATGCGAATACCCTCACCAACACCATCACATTCATCACCTGTAGCTCGTTAACTAACAAACCAACATGTCCACTACTTCTTCGCTGGATTTCTCATTAACATGACACTCTGCATCGCTGGAAAATGGTGAGTGAGAAGAGAAGCTCTTGTTCTCTCTTTTTTTTAGGAGCTAACAGGGAAACCAGGCTGTTATCACTTCTGTTTGGGATTGTTGAAGTATTTTTTAACAGTGGTAGCAATAATAATGTCCCCCGTGACATCAGAGAGGGACATAATGGCTAACTTGTCACATGAATAACATACAACACCAACCAGCAAATTAACACCAGAATCACTAAACACATGACTTTAATAAATATTTAATGTGCTTGAGGGTTGAGTTTTCCTTTAATACTCATAGCAAAACCTAATACAGCATGTCTCTCGTTTAGAGTGAGAGAAAATTAGCTTCAGTTCTTCTAATACAGTGGAGGACAACGACATGGCGCGTGCGTACTTCTCTCTGATCCGGTTGAAACTGGATCTTGATTAACGGAGTGATTGTGGTTGTGGTTGTTGCTGTTGTGTGTCTGCATTTGCGCGTTTTCAATAACAGGGTATTCAAAGTTCACTGCAGAACACTCCTCTGTCATTTCACCCTTTATGAACAACTTGGTGTGGTAAAAAGGCTCTTCTTCCTTTAGCCCCAGGACGGCGTTGTTCTCTGAGACACTCTGGGAAGACGCCGGTTCTTGTCCTCTTTCTTGGCCGTCTGTACTGAAGCTCACCTCAGCTGAGATGTTGTAATCAGAAGGAGAGATGTGACGTAAGGTCTGCAGCTCGCGCTCGGCTGCTTTTAAGCGAACCTTGAGGGCTGCGTTTTCTCTCTGCGCCTCGGCTAACTTCGCCTCATAGCAGTGCGACCTCTTCTCACTGACGTCGCAGAAAACCTTCAGGATGGACATGACCGCCGCCCTGACTGCTGTCTCGATAGCAGACGCTTCGTCTGCGTTTAGGAACGACGTGTCTCTGGCCGGTGAAGAATTCATTGCAGTATCACAGGAGGGAATAATAATAATAATAATCACAATCTGGCTATTTATCTGCTTTAGCCAAACTCAGCTTCAGTAACAGCACCGGCTACTGAAAAAAAATAATAATTTTTTTAACGTATTACTTTCCAAATTCCTACGAAATCGGGTGCAGTATGTAAATAAAATACAGGTTATCGTATTCTAATAAATATCCACCTTACACAGTTGAATGGTTTTGTTTACTTCCGCCGGTCAGAGGTCACTGATTGATCTGCATTTCCGCCGCGGTGTCCTGTAGTGAACTTTATTATTCCAGTTCAGCACTCAACAAACTGAACTGAAATTCAGTTAGTTTATATCCAAAAGGTTCTCAAAATGGCGTCCAGCGACCCCCAAGAGTCTATGAAGCATGTGATAAAAACAAACTAATAACCACACAACTCACTTAATTGTTTTTTTGTTTGTTTGTTTGTTTGTTTGTTTGTTTCCCCTGGTCAGGGGTTATGTTGGATCCAGAGCCAGTTAATCCCAGTTAACCCTGGCTGTGAGTCGGGATAATTCACCCTGCATGGGATGTCAGTCCATCGCAGGGCACTGTGCACACACTTGGGGGCAATTTAACATAAACGATGTGCTTACCTGCATGTTTTTTCGACAGTAGGAGGAAACCAGAGAGCCCAGAGGAAACCCACACAAACACCGGCGCTGTGAGGCGGCAACGCTAAACACTCCACTGCCGTCCTGCTCCGTCATAGTTATTATTGCGTTCTTATAGTTATTAGCTGCTTTGACTGGTCACTTGAATGAAATAGGTTTAATCCAAACTTCAGTACCTCAAAAATATATAGGTCTGTGAGTAATGTCAACTGTAATGTAGCCTATCCTGTAAGTGGAAAGTAAAGGAATAAAAAAAATAAAAAATCTCTCTGTCCCCAGTAAGTAGTATTATTGTAGTCATAGTAAAAGTAATGAGCCTAACCCTGTGGATTTATTCTACATTTAAGGAGGTCCCTGGATGCAAAACATTCGAGTTTGATTACCGAATAAAGAATAGTAACAAAGGTCTCTTTCAAATAGCCCGAATATAACAGTTACACACACACACAAGACAAACTAAAACAGGACGAAGTTTGTAATTTGACTCTAGTTTAGGGCAGGACAATATCATGATATAATATCGTGATAAATTATACCACAATACACTTTTCCATTTCACTGAACAGTTAAAATCTCCAGCTGGACACAGCTTATTTGATGTTAAAACTTTGTACTAATTTTTAAAATTGTAAACTGTAAATGTTTTTAATGGAATTATTTGTTAAAATTGCTAGAATGTGTATTTTTTGTAGACCTTTTAAAAAAAAAATTATATATTTTTTTAATGTGACTACTTTGTTGCTAGCAGTTTGCTATAAAAATATTTGCTATATATTGTGATGCATATCATAGATGTGTCTTCAAGTATCATATGATCTTTTTGTCATATTGCCCATCTCTAATCCAGTCTGTGGCAAACCTTTGAGTCTCACAAGGGTATTTGACAAGGTTAGACATTTATGTAACATTTTATAGCCTTTATGAATAAACTTACCACATTCTGGTGGGGGTTTTGCACCAGCAGTATTTGTCCTTCAGAGGGAGCTATCTGACAGGAAAGCAAAAGTAGAGTTTAGGAACATGGGCTGTTCTTTTGGTCATGTGAATGGCATGAAAGTACTAATGACAGACATTTGATTTTAATTTTCCATTAACTTTTTCCATTTCTTTTCTATGACCCAAATGATAGAAATGAAGGAAATAAAAAAATGACAGTAAGTCTGATGGGAGAATCAAATATTGAGCTGTCTGGGGGAAAAAAACTGTTGCGCAAGAGAGCAAAATGTTTTAATTCTGTACTATATGATAAATCCTGAGTGATTATAACAAATAATATGCATTTGGTTGTGGAACTAATGTGCATACACACACACACACACACACACACACATTTCCAAGTGACACTCATGGATGTGATCCCTTTATCAGCTGCATTCTGAGGGCTTCGTCCCTCTTGAGGCTACTTTGCCAAGTTGTTCAGTGAAGTGACCTGAATTGTAAAGCAAAGTGGGGAAGGTGTTGTGGAGTGGGAACAAGGGTGTGTGTCAATGTGTGCGTTGGGGGGTGGCTTGTCCGTTGAGCGTAGATAAAGAGGGAAGGAGGAGGGTGGGCATGGCATGTTGCAGCTGTGTGTTCATGAGTATGTGTATGTGGGTGATTGGAGTGCTGGTGGAGGTACGCACAGTTCAAAAGTGTTGGAGCAGAAAATCTCCCCTCTCTCCTCTGCCGTTTTGTCTTTCCCTCCCTCGTTCGCCAGGCCAGACGTAAAGCAGTAGCAATTTGTGCGATTTCACAGCTCACCGGCTCCTAAAAAACCTCTGACAGCCTTCTACTGAGAGATAGTGAGAGTGGAAAGGAGGGAGAGAGGATTGGATAATGAAGGGATGTTACAAAGTGGCTATGGCACAAATGGTGGGGAATTTGAAGAACACTCAGAGATGAGTGAAAGAATAAAAGAAAAACATCAATAACTATTGTATCCATTGGACTCCGCCAGATTGGGTTACATCATGTGAGAGAGAAGGATCGTTTTCAGAAAAATTTGAAAGTAATCTTGTATAAACTGGACCTTCCTGAACGAAGGGTTCAGTGAAAGCTTATGGTCTATTCTCAGACACTTTTATTTGGTCATGTACATTGATATTTGTTCTTTGTTTTCTATATGGAACTTAATACGTGCCTGGGAACTACAAAAAAAAACAGCCAAGTTCTAAATCTAACCCTGAATAGCACCTAATCCCTCCATCTCCTCATGTGGTTCCAGCGCTCAGTAGGGTTCCATTTGGGTGGCCTGGCCTCTGGTGTGCAATATGTTGATTTAAAGACGCCTTAGGAATGTTCTGGAGTGAGCCGGACTCTCAAACATTTTACTAACAGAATTTTACCTTTGCAGCTCAGATTTCTAAAATGATTATATCAAGTGTACTTACAACACAGCGCTGTTGAATAATCAATTCTGATTGGTCAGAAGGTGTTGATTAATTTTTTCTACAACAGCAGCTCTGACAGAAGGTCCAGCTGCAATGGTTAAATTAATGAACCCGTTCTAATACGTCTCCAACGTCCGTGCTTTGCAACAGTCGTAAAACTGTAGCTTGAAGTTTTCCCGACATCTTCAGGACGGTGGAGTTCAGGCCTCGTAGTTTCTCGGGAACGTGACAAGCTGTCACTGATTATTTTCCTATAACAGCACACCCTGTTGTCTTTTATTCCTTATATATCAAAATATGTCATTAGGAACTACTCCAAAAGTTCTTTCTTTTGATGAGGTAATCAGAGGCCCTGAAGTTAAGAAGTGTCACCTGAAGCTTTTGTCTCGAGCAGCGCAGGACATCTGGCCTGGCTTTGAAGGTCAGCCACGGGACAAGAATCTCCTTTAATCCGTCCAGCTGTAAGCGAAGGCGGATTTCCTCCCCAGCTTAGACCATTTCCGAAAAACTCCAACAGCATCTGATCATAGTGCAGCGTCAGTTTCTAAGTTTTACAGCTTGGTCTTTATGTATTGCCTTGTTAAGTGCTTTTTCTTTTCTTTTTTTTTTTTTTTCTTTCATACATATGAACCCATGTGGAATATTGCTCCAAATGAAGCAGTATATGAAGGTATAAAGGTCAGGAAGGAACACAGTCATGATTAAACATTGGCCTTGAAAGCATTTGGTGTGGCCTCTGTTCTGTCACATGACTGCTGAATTACCATACAAGGTGGCGGGGTCAAGTGAAGGTGGCTTCCCCAACCAGCCAACTGCAAAGCTTGGGGTTCAGAGGTCATGGAAAAGCTGCCCCATTGGTTGACTTTTTATACAAATCAAATTAACCATGCACTGTCCTGCCTTTCAAGTGAACTTGCCTAATAAAAGAGGAAGGAAAAACAGGACGTCTAACATTCTTTATGTACTCTGTATGTAAACTGTTAATGTTTTTAAAAAAAAGTGGAACGTTATTCTAGTAAGCTGCCTCATGGAGATTAGAAACATGCACAAATGCAAGTGTCATAGTGTGTGTGACACGTACATACTGGCAAAACTACCTTAAAATGAACCAATTCACTTTCTAAATTCTAAATAATATAGCGTTGGTCATATCTTCATTCTGAAGGCTCCTAGAGAAATGTAATATCGGATGCATATAGTATAGCACCTCTAGTACCAACTCATTATGTCCATATAATTTTATTTCTTATTCCCTGACACTGACCTTCCCTTAGCAGCAGTCATTTGCAACACCGTGATTTATTGTAGAATAAATCTGTCGGCTCCACTGAAATGTATTTAAGGCCGGGGTCACTCTTCGGGTCAGACCCGGCAGCCAATAAACTAAGAGAAAAAACGTTGGGGTCAGGCGCTAAAAAGTGGTTATTATTCATTGCAGACACAGGTCATGGTTAGTTTGGGATGAAACCAGCACTCACCCATGTCGGTTCTTTACTTAAGGGAAAAAAAAACTTTTGTCCTAGACAAAGCCTCTGTGAAACCTGCCTTAAGAGTCTTTAGGGTCTATTCAAAGGAGTTCATATTATAAAATTATATGGAGGGAGAAAAATAATATTACAGCATGTAGTTTGTTCCTTTGTTTGAAGTGTGGAGAATTTTTTTAAGTCGGAATGAACAACCACTAATCAGTCACATTATAATAAATGGTTGTACATGTACGTAATATTGCTGTTTGAGTACATGGAGCATGTGATTTATTTAGAAAATGCAAATTAGCCGATATTTTTTATGTACACACTTACGGCTCATTCACAGGAACAACACAGTAGTTCTGTCACATAATCTAAGCCTAATAATAAACAAATTTAAAAATGTTGTTACTTAATGAAGAAAAATGTGTAATTGTTGATATGCTGAAGTTTTATGTAAGGAGAAGATTCTCGGTAATATGACAAACTGCATTTGTTTTTTTATATATATATATATCAATAAGAGAAAGAAATGTGAGGCTGGTGAGGGAACGGCTATTCATAGCTGCTATAACATAAGCGAGAACAGGAACTAACTTATTTTGTGGACTTTCCACAACATTAAATGTAACTGTAAATGAATGAATACACAATATGTCTCTAGGGTATGGGTCCACCTGATGTCACGTTTGAGATCACCATCATTAAGAAGGAAACTGAAATACCCCTAACCCAGTATATCAATTCAGTTTAGCACAGAAAGGCACCAAGTCGCCTCATTATTTTACAAAATCTGGATCTATGGTTATGGAATGGAGGAATAGCTGAAGCAAATGGTCATGTGGTATGCAGTGGTCCCAGCAGATTGTGTCATCATGGGAGAATAGTGTGGGGGGGGGAAGCTGGAAGATGAACCAGATGTCACCATTAATGAGGTTTAATCACTAATCGGACATCCTGATGAAGCCCTGTTGATAATTTACCAGAATATGCATCTGCAAGAGCTTCACAAACAAGGATAAAAAGGGACAATTGCTTTAAGATTTTTTTTTTTCCTCCAAAGTTCTGGCAAGACTCTGCTGTGAAATAATAAGAACAAGAACACAAGTCAAATGGGCCTTTAAACAGTGGCCAGCTGATGAATGTGCCACAGCTTTGAGGTCAAAAGAGAGAAAAGGATTTTGTTTGCATGCTGCTTGGGCAATTAAACTGAATGGTCACATTCAGTAGTTCATGTAGTATTTATAATTTGGTGTAGTGGCTGATTGTACTTTCCCATTTAGAGGGTTGTTGCTGTTAAGTGCTTGATTTTAGCTCATTTAAACTGATTTATTATCAAATGAGAGGCCCACAGTTCTGTAGTACACCTGAACCATGTGTTTGTCCACAGGATATTAAAAAATAATCCACCCTGAAAATATACTAAATGTTTTTTTTTATATTGAAATATTTGTTGATTTATTGATTGTTACATTAGCGTTTAATAGGAGAAAAAAAACAAAAACAAACATAAGTGGTGATGTTTCGCTGTTCGCTCCGAACAACAAAAGAGCAATTTTCCCAGCAATGTCCAGCGTCATATTAATGTGAAATCCAGTGAACAAGTAGTAGAGATGTTGGTGCCAATGCTGGACTCAAAGTTCCCGAAAGCAATGCAGTTGTACGAGAGCGGAAACTCAGCTCAGCTAGTTTAGCCATCTACGAGATGACAAGTGTGATGACATTGACAGCGATATTAGCATGAAATTCGAAGTCTTGAATGCTGATCAGTTTCGGCAGAGTGTACAGATGAGGAGGTGAGAGAGCTGGACAGACTAGAGGCCTAAAGTGCCGCTGCATCATTGTCTTTAGGTAGAGGTGAAACAAGGGATAAATCTCACTGCCCCACTATCAGCAGGTAGATGATTGGCATTGTGGGTGATCAATAACCAAAGTGAAAATAGAGAAACATGAAAAAAGTTTAACATTTAAAAAAAAAAAAAAAAACTTAGAATTTCATCCTAAAATATCACATTTTTATGGTAAGTAAAAGGAAACAGAACAGAGGGAGGTATGGAGAGAGAAGGATAGAGGTACAAGATAGATGCTTATGATATGATTATGATCATTCACTGACACTATCTTCTGGGCCATTTCCTTGCCCTTGGCCATGGAGTCGTCCGCAGGTCACTGTGGGTGAACTCGAGCCGGCCTTACCCATTCATCTCACCTAATGTGGTGGAGTCACTGTAGTGAAAAGCTGTCAGGGCCACATTCCACTTACCATCCCTTTTCCCTACACACATTTCAATTAGACGTCTCAAGTGAAACTCTCAGCCGACGAGAGGAAGCCCTGTCTTAATTCTCCCAATCTGTAAGATGAATATTAGCCACCTTGCTGCCTTTATCGATTAGAGTCAGGGTTAAAAGTGTCGCAGACGTTGGCTGGGGTGCGAGTTGCCCAGCAACAGCCCCTTGACCCCCTTCTTCCCGCATCTGTGATTAAATGCTGCCCCTTCCCGTGTCACCCCGACCTTAACCCCGCATCTCTCTGCTCCCGGATCACTTAACCTTGAACCCAATTACAAGATAAGGTTGCTTAAAGGTGACCCTCACTTTGCTTCATTCAGCTAATAGGACGGCGGAGAAAAGGGCCGGCGCAGCTGATATGCTTCTAGCTAATTCACGGGGGGTTGACAAAGGTCGGACCCCGCGCATAAAGAACAGCTTCGATCCATCATGCAAAACGAAACTCAGCAATACACACGCCGGCATCCGGGGCAAAGCGCCAAGTCTGCAACCTCTTATTCAAATAAGATGGGTCAGGTGCACCGCAATCAGCCGCGGGTTAATCTTTCAGTGTTAACATTTGCAGTATTATGTATTACTTGCGAGCTGGCGTGGGCGCTTTTCATGAATGAAAATGCAGCAGTGACATCGCCGCTGTTATCGAACCAATTCGGCTCCATTTTGATCATCCAATTTTGCCTTAAGAGCAATTCAGTCCGTGCTTGAGGCCTTAAGTGCTTTAAGAATATGAATCAAAAATGGTTCAAATGAATCATAAAAATATGAATCATACTGAGTCAAAAAATGTGAAAATAAAGGCACTCAATTCAAAGGCTCTCTTAAATTTGTTTTAAACAATGCAACTTCTGTTTGTCTTGTACTGTATTTCACAAGATTCTGGATTAAACAGCTTGTTAAACCACAGTGTGACACATTAAACCCTTAATTGCATTAGTTCCTTAATTTACCTTTGTTTATATGTTTAAAATATGTTTAAATGGATTACTATGAGCACACAGATGTAGTTACATTAAAGAAGAGTAAACCGCTATGGGCCATTTTGTGAACATTTTAACAATATTTTTCAGTCTGGCTTCACTGCCTATCATGGAACATTTACATTTGTCTGATTCATTCAGCATTTTGCAACAACTGTTTGAGTAAATAGGTCTATTGCAAACCAAGCACTCCATACTGAGGACTGCAATGAGGCCGATTGAGATGGTGATTCATTGCCATCAGCACTTATTCAGTTTCTATTTGTAATTATGTAGCTGTCAATTCACAAAATAATGATCATAAAGGGGGCACGTCAACTGCTGAATAAAAAGGAAAAGAAATGTAACCTACTGGATGATGCAACACAATCAAACACAAACAAACTTTGCAGATAAGTAAGCAATAATACAAGAGGGTGTGCTCCTCTAGGAAATTAATCAACAATGTTGATTGTGTGTGATTGTAATGAAGCGGAGTAACTGTTACAACCAGTTGATTATTTTTACAATAACAGCACATCCCGAAGTGTTTTATTCCTCTTATACAACAGCAAATTTGTGAACGCTAAAAATTTTTCACTTTTTTTAAAGAATAATGTCATATTTTTTTTATCTATTTACATTTACCTGTTATCACTTGTTATATCAGCAAATATGCAGTCGTTTCCTCACTCGCATCTTTTTTTTCTCTCTTTGTTGATGTTTAAAGACAAAAAATTGTTCTAAAGACTGAAAGCATAAAGATACGGCTTTACCTCTGACTGTTACAAAGTGCTGACACTGGAGACTCCTTCCAAAAGTAGCTAAATCAAAGTCTCCTATGCATGTTTTATTTGGTACTAAAGAAAGAATAACATATTAGATGAGAGCACTAATATAAACCGGCTTTGCAGCTGCACTATTGTCAGAGCTGCTGTTATAGAAAATTAAACACCTTCTGACCAATCAGATTTGAGAATCCAGCTGTGTTGCTGTATTTTATTGCGTAATTTGAGGTTTTGTCTCATGACAGTCTGATGTGCTTATAAGCTGATCAGCAATTTCTTTTAGGTCTTAAAATATGACAGCTTTGTGTGTGTGTGTGTGTGTGTGTGTGTGAGAGAGAGAATGAGGAAAAAGGTCAATATGATAAAAAAAATTGTTGATATGAAGAAGAATGTGTTTATTTGGATTACACCGAATTGAATCACTCTCTCTATTGTGTCCTCACACAGTTTACTATAAGTGGAAAAACAGGAATTGAATTAAACATTGGTGTTTTGTGCTGTGTGTGTGTGTGTGTGTGTGTGTGTGTGTATACACAGCCGTCCACATGACTGATGAATGATGTAACCCCCTAATATGCTGGTGCAGCACAAAATGTGTAGTACAAATGGAAAATGTGTTTTTAGACATGCAGTCAAAAATAAGTACTGTGTTTTTGCTTACCACTTGAGGAAAAAAGGAAGAGAAAGTAAGGGAGAGAGTGAAACAGAGAGAGAGAGAGCTAGTAGCAGTGTGGAGTGTTGACCGGAGCTTGAACCTCCCTCTGAACTGGATATGAACTCTCAACTTGAGCATCGTCGGTCACAGATCTCCCTGGGAGCTTGAAACAAGGGCAGCCAATCCTGAGAGCAACACAAAGGCACGTAATACACACTTACAAACACTGCACACACACACACACACACACACTTACTCGCTCATTCTCACACGTCTGCAAAAACAAAGACTCATCTGCAGCTTTGAAGGTCGAGCATGGCTATTCCTTCGTTGGCATACACTCAAGAGTAGCCTGAGGTGTGTGTGTGTGTGTGTGTGTGTGTGTGTGTGTGTGTGTGTGTGTGTGTGTGTCAAACATACACACACACACACACACATGCCCAAAAGCACCCGGAACGTAAATACCAAAGCACAGTGCAAATACACATACACCAAACCATATATTCTCTCTCATTCCCACACACACAAATGTTCACGCGCACGCACACACACACAAAACCAACATGCAACAGCGCTTAACACCCCCTACTCTGACACGCCCTTCGGGACGAATGTAAAGTGCTGTGAGGGGTTCACGCATGGGTCATTATCGAAAATACCTACCCCATCTCTGTTTGGCATCCGGCTGCAAAATGCCATCACGAAGGAGACTGGTACACACTTAACATATACACACACACACACACACACACACACACACACACACGACATACTGATGTGTTGAGAATGCAAAGAAGAGATTTCCACCCTAAAGCCTGGAGTAAATCCCCTTAAAATGGCTCAGACAAAACATTGAGGCATATTTTGCATAGGACACAATAAATTAAAGCACCATAACATAAGGAGTCTTTGTTTGGGTGTTAAACTTATTGCCTTAGTTTAATTGTAACGTACACACTTATTAGTGTCATTAAGGTAGAACTGCTACACCAGTAATTACAGAAAGGTTATAAGAAGGTACACTACTTTTAGCTAGGTGCTAACACTGAAAAACGTATTGCTTCGCTAGTGGAAATTGTCTATATTAGTATTGTGACTGGAACAGAAAAGGTACATACTCTATGACTATACCTTTATACTCCACTTTCCAAGCAGAAGGTAGCTGGCTAGGCAGACATTTGTTATCATCTGCAATATCATGAGGTAAAGGCTGGCTCAGTCAGAAGGGAAAACAAAGAAAACACCCCCTCAACTTCCGCTCACAGTGAAGTGTCAATTCATTAATTTAAATAGTAGTATTCACTTTAGCTCAATCAACATGGGCACATTAGTTGGTTTAATCTGTTAAACTCTCCAAACATTTCACTGTTTTGAGAAAATAAATACATCATAAACTCATGATCACTTAAGTTAGCTGGCTAGCTTGTTGCTAACAAAACAGAAGCAGCCTTTACTTGTCACATATACATTACAGCACAGTGAAATTCTTTTCTTCGCATATCCCAGTTTGTTAGGAAGCTAGGGTCAGCCATGATACAGCGCCCCTGGAGCAGAGTAGGTTAAGGGCCTTGCTCAAGGGCCCAACAGTGGCAGCTTGAACCCCTGACCTTCTGATCAGTAACCCAGAGCTTTAACCACTGAGCCACCACTGCCCTATTAAACATGCTTTAATGGAGGCGTCCATGTTTCTCGAACGCACCGAGCTCTAAAATCATGTAATTACGAGTTCAGACTCCCCAAGTCCATGTTAAGTTGTATGCAGCATCACATTGTATCCTCGTAATTCTGTTCACTACAACAGAGTTCAGTTAAAGTTTTGAACAAACATGGCAGACCGAACTTTACAATTGTAAGTAAATTGCTAAATTTGGGTTTGTAAATTCTCAGAAGTTTGGTAGCTGATTAAAATGAACTCCGGCAACATAATGCAGCCTCACAGCTTCTATAGCTAGCTTATGGTTAACATGCTAGTCCCTAAGGTTAACATACGAGTTACCCAAAGTTAGCTAGACAACATGATATTTAGTGAACGGTTGTTAGTGACAGGAAAGTAGCTGCCGCTAGTTTGGCTTCCAACTTCAGGTAAACCGATAAACTAGCATGCGTAGTGAGTACATTGTATTATCTATATCACACAGTTGTAATTTTGTTGACAAAAATGGAAAAAAGTTCATCAACAAGCTTTTTTATGAAGAATATTAAACATCCACTAAATATTTCATTGTATTACTCAAAATATATATAACAATAATTTTTCTCACCAAATAAAAATTAGCTGAAAGTGACAAGTGACAGAACTATTACACAAAAGAATGAAGACACATTGCTCACTATGATGTGAGCTCAGCTATTTTGGATTTCATTAAATTTTGTAGTGAAGTTTTTTTTATTTATTGGAGTTTTTGATCATTCTTTGGACTTCCGCACCCAGTTGGTCGAGTTCAACAAGTCGCAGCCATTTTATTTGCTTGTTTAGTCTGATATTTATTAAAATACCGCTGGAGAAAATGAGACGAGTGTCAGTCTGAACATTTTAATGTACTAAACTAGAACAAATCTGCCTCTGTTTGGGAAAAGTCACTATTTATATATACCAGGTCAGTAAATCAGTACTACACTGATGAACACCTTAAAGGGAAGTAGACATGAACATAAACCATGAATAATGAACCAGCACAAATGTGTCCGATTTAGAGATTTCACCTCTTTTCTGTGAGTCAGATCATTTGACTCAGATCATCGATAAGGGTCACAGCTCACTGCAATTTTTTTTCTAGACAAAGTTACTCCAATTTTAATTAAAATAGCTAAAATTTAAATACTTTAAAATGAATTAGTGTAGTATATATTTAAATCACCAAAACCAATCACCTCATGATACACTTGACTACATACAGTACATCTTTCCCACCTTTGGCTTCACTTTTCTCATCATTCATGCTAACAAAGAGCTCAGATTTTGAAAAGAGGTTTACATGGAAGCTTTTTTGGATTAAATTACTCTGGAAGATTAATGGCATTGCCTACATCGTCAAAAAAAAAAAAAAAGGAGGAAGAAGGAAAAACATTGGCTCATATATCTGAGTCAGCTCTCAAAGTTCACCTAAAAGAGTCGACTCAAAGAGCCAACTCGTTCGCGAACGACACATCACCATCCCGTTCAGCCTTCAGTATCCACAATGATCATGGTCACTACTTACGGTAATTCATTTGCAAGTATTGCAGTATTAATCATGGATTAAAGGTTGCAGTTGAACACAGAGCATTGATTCTTTTTAGTAAGAAAAAAAATCTTATGGCGTCAAAATGAATCTTTCTTCCTGGTGCCTCTTTCATAGTTTGGTCCCCACCACAATGATGTATAAAAAGCTTTTTATCCAAACCTTTCCCACATCTAAGACCCCATCAGCCAAAACAAGCAGTGTGTAAGTTATTTGGGACAGAAGGAGCAGTATTAGCCAGGTCCTCCTACCCCCAGATCCTCTGCATGGAGCTGTGTGTTCTCTGTGTACGAGTCAAAGGTTCACTCTGTAGGCCTTGTGAGAGCGCAGACATGTTCCTACACTTCCCATAGAGGAATGTCTGCTTTTTTTTCAGGCCACTTAAGCTCAAAACTGTGCCGCCATTGTCGTGATCAAAGACTTGGCCTGTGTTTTCGGTGTAAAAGGGGACTTCCCTTATTGTAGCCGTGACCTCTGGATTGTGGATAACCCCGCTTGATGATGTGCTTGAACAAAATTTGACATACAGTATGCTCCTAAAATTATTTTAGGTCCATCACAAAGTGTGATATTGAGGGTTATTATCCTTGTGCTTGTATCCATGTACAAAAATATCATGTGCTCCATGAATGCACCCTATGATTTCCATCAAATCAAATTTGTCTTGATAAATCCAAAAATTTAATTTTTGAAGTCATTATTTTAAGTTTTTCATGTTCAGATCCTTGATTTGGTTTCACATGAATGTACACTAAACTAATATTAGCTTGAGGTTATGCTTAATCTCGCATACTTTTTTTGCATGTGAATATTTGACTATTTGCACTGTGCGTATGTGTAAATATGTGTAGTGTTTATCTTGTGTATTTTCATGTCCTGTCTTCTTCCGCCACTGTAGTGTCCAAGATTCCAAATTTCCCCAAAGTTTATCTCTCCATCATTTAATTCATTACTTACCAGACTATGAAATTAAGCATTAATCCACCACAAGTAATGTCAACAAAGTAACTCTTTTATCTTTTAAGTAATGAACAATGAAAATAATGAATTACGTGAAGCCACATATACTGTAAGTCCACAATAAGTCAATATAATAAACAACTGATATAAACTAATGTTTAATTAGGCTGTATGTGGTGGTTAATTGGCAAAATTCAGAAGTGTGGTTATATTTGGGTTTCAGTATTTACAACCACTAACCTGAATATCAACGTTCAGGACCAAAATGTTTTGCATGAACATTGGTCAATACTGGTCTATTTGTTTACCACTTCAACACACATCAATTAATACAGCTGCTAACATGTTTTTATTCTTAAAGCTGAGAAGCTACGCAATTTTACATTTTAAAATAAAATTGAATTAAAAATAAAACATCACGTCATATATTCACTTTAATATACTATATATACACAACACTATATACTATAGTGTGTGTGTGTGTGTGTGTGTGTGTGTGTGTGTGTGTGTGTGTATATATATATATATATATATATATATATATATATATAATATACTACAGTGTGGCACTGTAGTGTATATATATATATATAATATACTACAGTGTGGCACTGTACATGTTCGATCAGCCTTTTCAGTTACTTTAAAAGTGACCTTATCACCAGACAAAGCCCTTTAAATCATTATGTCCTCACTGCATGCCGAGGCTTCTGAGAGCTGAGATGAGCCGCTCACTGTAGAAACGAGCGGCGCAACAGCTGGGGGGACAGAGTGGCCATGAGATTGGAACAGGTGGGTTAGGGCCGAGTGACTGACACACACACACACATCTCTACAGGGAATGGCCATGGGACAGGTGGAGGAGCCGCCATAGGCTGTGGCGTGCCTCAGAATCAGGTTTCAGATGCACCCGTCAGGGGCGTTGGGGGGTGGATTGGGGGCGTAGGGGGACTGAGACATTCGCAGCCTTGAGATGCAAAGATGATTTACGGATAGACACAGTGGATGATAAACGTGCACTTGTGTCAAGAACAAGAAGAGAGCAAGTGTTTAGGTTGTTACCTACCTAACTACACCACCAACACTGTTAATAATAATGTTATTATTATTATTATTATTATTATTATTATTATTATTATTAATAATGATAATAGCAACAGTCATGATAAATAAAGTGAAAAAGAAAATAATTTAAGTAGTACCAGAGACACGTTGAGCTTTAGGATGGAAAGATGAAATTCTGCTCCTACTTAACAGGAAAATAAGAAAAAAATGATTATAAATTAATACAATATAAAAAGATAAGAATTAAGAAGCTATTTGTAGATATAGTTTTATATTTTTACGTTATATATATTGTATTTATAGATTCATCATTTTATTTAAAATTTCCTTCCTGATGAAGACAGATGTTTTGTTGGTTACTTATAGTACTACTATTAGTAATAATAATAAAAGAATTGTTGTGAAAAGCAAAAGTTTTAAGCTGATTTTGAAGCTGGAGATAAAGAGGCCATCTCAGAGAGAAGAGAAGATATTGAGAAGAGAGATATGTGTTATGTATAATGTGAGCAATTAGCTTTATTGTTCTGCGTAACTGAAATGAAGATGCAGTAAATATAAATATAGCAGCTGGAGGTTTTAATTTACATTTCCCATTCTGTCAATAAGGACAGTTTTGTTCTGCTGCACAGATGCCACTTACTATTATGCAGTATACAGCACTATATGCTCACTCGCACATAACACATCTACCCACACACACACACACACAAAGAGAGAGCACATGGGAAAAAAAAAAAACCCCACTGAGAATCATGCAGCTGCAGCACCCCGCACCATTTAACACTCCTGTGACCTGACACGTCCGGGTCAGTGAATTCAGCGGCGAAACAAAGACAAAGCTGGTCTCAGAATGCGAGTCCCCAATTACCCTTCATACAGGTCTGCAGGCCACAATGCTGCAGGTGAGAAGTTGTACCGAGCTTTCGGTTAGGCCCCGACACACACACACACACAATGAAAGGCTATAGGAAGGCCTCACGTTTGCAATAGAAAACAAGAACCAAGCCCATCATGTAAGTAAGGAATAAAACACTTGCTGTTGTGTCTTGCTGTTACAGGAAAATAATCAGCGACGGGGTGGTATGATGAAGCAGCATTACTGTTACCATCCCAAAGTGGTTTATTCCTCTTATACCACAGCACTTTACCAACAGTTATCAGTTTTATTTATTAAAGAATGACATATTGTACATTTGATCAATTTATAGTTGGTTAACTGTGAAATGTTTGCAAAACAGTTAGTTCCTGTTATTGCTAATGTTTTAGCAGCTATATATACATATATTCATTCCCTCACCAGCCTTTCTTTTTTTCTCTCTTTTAATGTTAATAAGAAAAAAAATGCAGCTTGCCCTGTTACCAACAAACTATGTCCGGCATCTTGAATACTTTCGCATGTCAGGACACCTACAGCTTTACTTCTGACTATTACAAAGCACTAACACTAGAGACTCCTTCCATAAATATCAAATAAATCTCCTTTCACAGAAAACTTCACTACATCAACAATTTCACATGTTTACGTGAGCTTCCACCATACCAAGTCCCCATGGAATTGGTTACTATAGAAATGATATAGTATTAGAAGGAGTGCATTAATATAAACCTGTGATTTGCTTTGCAACCTGAGCTACTCTCCGAACTGTGCTGTTATAGAAAATGAATAAACACCTTCTGACCAATCAGAATCGAGAATTCAACAGCAGCCTGGTATAAAGGGTGTTATTGTTGGCACACTGACAAGCCAGGAGACTGACTCACAATTGAGTCAAATCTCCAGTAATGACATTAATGTAATTTCCCTGAACTTGAACTCTGAAATAAAGATATCAAAGAAAAGTGTACTTTTTCACCACTAGAGGCTCTGTGTATTCTCTGTGCTAAACCACTCAGTGCACTTCGGTCACAGGTGCACTGTGTTTGATTAAGTGCTGCAGAGAGTCATCAACACAAAATACTGATGAATTTTTCAGCAAAAAAAAAAAGGTAAGGCCCTTAAAGAGTCGACTCATTAGAGAACATCAGAACAGCGAAACACCACAGAATAAACAAGCTTAGCACACACAACATATTCAGAGCGAAATTTCTCTGTGACTTATTTATGGGAGTGTGTGTTGTTAGGCACAGGTAAGGCTGAATACAAGTCCTGTGATCATGAACGGGATCATGTGACAGGTCATGTGATGTGGTTTGTAGTTCATTTTCACGCTGAGTGTCATGGGAAGTGGATGTTTTTTTTCAGTCGGTGTGACGAAAGTTAGACTCTGCAAATTACTTTTAAAACTAATAACATTCAACACATTTGTTTGTGGTTTTCATGCATTAATAAAAAAGAGGTGCAAAGTCAAATTAATTTGTTACTCTAATTTTGTTTTCTACTCACTATATTTAAAAATCTCTACTTTCTCCTCAGTACAATTTTAAAAATCTGTACATTTCTCTACAATCACACATTTGTAAAGTCATAAGGTGAGGTTTTTAGCATTAGATAAGATTAGGTTAGGTTCAAGGAGTCGATCTGAATTCCTAACAAATCAAACAGATGTGACCGCGAGAACGAGGCCTAATACCAGTGTTTGTTTGTTTTTTAATCACAATAGAAAATAGTGGATTGTAGCTTATTTATTATAGAAAGTAGTCTTTTGTAATGGCGCCACAAACTAACTATTTACACATTTACAAAATACTATAGTTCAAGTGCAGTTGCTCATGTCTGCTCAAAACGTCGCTAGATTTGTCGCTAGGCTCTTCTTTGAAAGAAAGTTGCTATAAAGGGGTGTAAAAGTCGCCAAATCTGGCTAATACCCAAATCTAGCTAGTCACTGTAATGTATCTGCTGCTACATATACTTTGTATCGCAGCAGTTTGTATTGTGACAGCTAGCTATTAGCATTCAGCTAGTTCATTCAACTAACATTTGAGAGATTAGGAATGCTGTTGCTAGTTAGCCTTAGCTACTGTTTAGCTACCTTCCTTGGTTTCGTTGTTGAAAGAGAAAATAATTTACCATCAGTATCTATGTCTTTATCTCCTGTGAATCTTTCTTGTATTTTTACTTTGATATTTTAAGTAAATTTTATATACGGTTATACGTTTGTAGCTGTACTTCAGTATTTATTTAGTTCAGTAGTTGTTGCACTTTTCCTTGAGTAAAGAATTTCAGTATTTTTGGTACTCAGTTAATAACAAAGGCTTTAGCACATGAGCCTGATTTAACTGGAGTGTTCTGAAAACACCATCTGTCAGTCAAGCTGCTGCTGTTCTGTTTTTATTTTTATTTTTTGATATCTATTGATATCAAATGTGCTTGAATGTACACAACAAAAAAACAAATATCCTATTTTTCTCTCGCTCTATGAGGTGGCTGATTTTCACTGAAGTTTCGGCTCTCCATCTGTACACCACTGACACCACTGCAGGCCATGACTTAGTAGGTCAAATGGTGCCTTAGGACATAACAGACAGAGAGAGGGAGGGCAGAGAGAGAGAGAGAGAGAGAGATGCAGGCCACACAGGAGGAGAACATACACTAAGTGGAAACAGACGTGTCTAAAAATACACCATCTGAAATATCTAACGTTCTGACCCAGAAACATGCACACGGTGATCGTATTGGTGCTCCAGCAGAGCAGACAGCACTGCAAGACCATGATATGATTAGTCACACAGTCACACACAGCAACTGTTTAACACTGTTCACACACACGCGCGCACACACACACACACACACACACACACACACACACACATATATATATATATATATATATATATATATATATATAAGGTATAACAGAAATATAAATAAAACACTCAACAGTGGAAATCCTACAACAGAAACACATTCATTTGCCTCTTATTTATTGATTTGAACTGGTTTGGGGATACTGCTTTGTCTGTGACCAAGAGATAAGAGCCAAATCAATCCATTTCAGTTCTATTTATTACTTTATTTTAAATACGTAATGTGTATATACTGTATGTGTTTTTAATTCTTCACTTTACATAAAATCATTCATTTGCACTAATATGATTGATTTCATTCCACTCTTGTCTGTTATGATTAAATTTTAAAAAGTTTTTAAACCAGGCGTTGTGGTATATTCTTGTGAAATGTACATATAAGCTTCGAAAATGTCTCATATAGTCCAAATTTCATTTAAAGCCTCAATTCAAATTCTATAATAACAGTCAGATTAAAGTCAGATTAAAGATTAAGGATTTTTCTTTTCCTTTTTTTTTTTTTTTTTTTGCCCTGTGAGAATTCCAGTAGGTGGCAGGAACGCAGCACAGCACATCAATATTGATGCAGTGGGGTTTAACTGGCTTTGGAGGAACTTTCTCCCACGTTAATATTGATGGGGTTGACGCATATTGAAGTCAGACCCTCTCTTAAAGATTTTATAGCTGGAAAAGCGGGCTTGCGTTTTTTTTTTTTTATTTTATTAAAATGCAGTGGAATTTTGGGCTTTACATTTTATGGCAGGGGAGTTTCCTTTACTCTGGCCTCGGTTTTCCTCTCCCCCTGTTTGCCATGGGATTGAGAAAGCTTAGGAATTCCCATGAGGAAAGTCGAGCACAAGGAGAAGCGCGCAAGGCACGTCCTCATCTTGAAAAGTCGGCTTAGTCTGTCATCATTCAGTCTTGTGTGCCCTGGAACGTGAAATGGCTTTTGGTTAGAGGAAAAAAAGCTGGAAGGCTTTTCCACAAACAGCCTACTTTGGCTGCTGAGAAGACGGATGCTAACTTGGGCCAAACTAGTGTTTGCAGTAAACAAGGATTTATGTTGAAAACATGGACACCAAAAAGCCTCAAACAGCCTGCATTCATCATTCTGCATATATTGTTTGATGTATGCATTTATACCACAGCTCTGTTGAAAGCTCGATTGTGATTGTTCGGAAGGTGTTGATTAATTTTCTATAACAGCACCTCTGACAATAGTGCAGCTGCAAATCACAGGTTTATATTAATATTAATGCGCTCGTTCTGATACTATATCGTTTTCTTAGTAACAGCTCATTCACAGGGACTTGTATAACAGATATTCAGAGATAAAGCTGTAACTTTATGTTTTCCAACATCTTCAGGACAGAGGAGTTTACGCTTTGCAGCTTCTCTTTAGAGAGGCTGGTGAGGGAACAACTGATTATAGCTACTATAACATAAGCAGCCACAGGAACTAACTTGTTTATGACTGTTTCACAACATTAAATGTGGTTAAAAATGTCCTTAATTAATAAAATTGTAAACATTGGCAGCTTGCTGTCTGTCTGTCTGTATATTTATCTGTCTGTCTGTATATTTATCTGTCTGTCTGTATATTTATCTGTCTATAGACTAAACAAGGGAGCACTGAGCAGAAAAAATCCCCCTGTCCCGTCCCAGCTGGCTTTTTGACAGTCAGCCAGAAAAGTGGGACCCCTTATGGACAAACTGTGACCTCAATTCAATTTGTCTATTGATCTGGACACTGCAGCATGGGGAGTTCAGTCGGGGTGCCTTGCCCTTGCGGCTAGCGTTCACATCTAAAAAGCAACAGCCACGGGGCATCTTTATTCATCCACTTAGTATACAGAATGCCCTCCACCCTCTGAATCACTTCACTCCATCCACATCTCTTGGCAAATTGAAACCGTGTCATAACAGATTGAGGTGTCGGGGTTAAACAGGAGTGACTGTTTAGTCAGGGGGAAAATGCAGCAATCTGTTTGTCTGTGATAGTGGAGTCTGGGACTATTAATGCCAAGTATGAATGATTTATAGGCAGAGATACTGGATTTGTCATTTCAGCCATGGGCCGGCACCTGCTCAGGTCTCCTTTAACAATCTGAATGCACCTCAGTGAATAACCTGTACGTCAAGTTATAGATTCAGATTCCCATAAATGTTGATGGCACATGGGGTGAAAGGAAGATATGCGCTTGGCTATCAGGTGACATTTCAGACCCACACACACTCTTTCACAAACGTAACGCACCACATGTGGTTTATATTCATGGGGAGCTAACATATCGTGGGACGGGAGGGAGTGGAGAGGTCACCGTGTCCGGTTGGGACTGACAGCTCTGAAATGAAGACATAAGTCATTTTTATATAAGCTGCTCAAGAAGATGAGCAGCATGATAGAAAAGTGGGGGAAGGACAGAAACTGGACAGCTTACCCTTTCTTTCTTAAGGTGGGGTCTGGGTTATCTATCTATGTCAGAAAAATGATACAAAACTAGGGTTTTTAACGTACAAACACTTATCTTTGGGGTGCCTTTAATAAGAGGAACATAATTGGGGACAAACTTCAAGAATGTACCCTACATAATTAATTATGTACCTTTTGAGGGATACATTTACATGTACACATATAAATGTTTATAAAGCAAAAAAAAAAACCAAAATAAACCTAAAAAAGCCAATAACCTGTAAATTACCAATCGTGTTTATACAGCCGATGTACATTAAGCAGTGCCCACAAAACTCTGTAAAAGGCAAAGGGAGTTGAAAACAACAAAATTATGTCTAAAATGTGAAAGAGCGCCTCCTAAAAGGGCCTGTGCTAAAATCTTCCGGTAATGCAGCTCGGCAATTGTAGCACGACAACTACCACAGACACACAGTAATTCTTCCTCCCTTTAGAGGGTGCCATTATTTTTGTCTTTTTTAATTAAACTGATTTTCATAAAATGATAATTAACTTGGTGTGTAAGTGAAAGTTATTTAAACTTGACAGCATAATCTGTGTATAATATCACAGTAAGTCAAGGTATACATGAGTGTCTCCTTATACATAAATTTACATTAACTCAGGACCAAATGCAGGATATGAACATTTTTCCCAACTAAACAGATTTTAATGAATACCACATTTCTTGTGCAGATGCTCTTGTGAACAATGTACGGATAAATTCGTTCATATCCAAGTTGACACTGATAAAGTTGATAATGAATTGATAAATTACACCCAACGTGGGAACAGCAAACACTCTATAACGGTACTAATGTTATGAAATTTATGTAGAACGTGTTCCACAATTAAGTTTCTACATATGAAATAGGTCACACTTTGAATAATGACCTACATTCAGACTGGACTATATTATATTTTAAGCATCAGTATTTCATCAATAATTCTTTGACTATACAAACTAACAAAACGACAGGAATTTTGTGAACGACAAATTTTATTTCAAGGATTCATTTTTCGTCAAACCTAAAATACAGGAAAAAACCTCTTATAGAAATATTCTGTGAACTAGTATAACAGGTCATGCTTTCCTAGACCCCGTGGCTTAGAAATCCAAACGTCTCCTTTGAAAGCTGTAGTGCCATGTTAAAACAGTGACATACTGAAACATACTGCTAGAAGAATAATGAAATACTTGATATCCGCTGCTACATACAGCATGGCGCCTGGTCCCCAAGAGCTGACTATATGCTGAGGTCCTGATTTTTCGTTGATATACTGTCCCGTGTTTTCCTTGATGAAAGAATTAAGCACTATAGACTGACCTTACATGGCAACTACAGAAAGTCTATCTAGCTGTGCTGAATTTTTGGTGGTAGCTGAAAAGAGCATAGAGAAAAAGGGAGGGTGCCTGGCTGGTTTCAAATATGAAGTGCGTCTTTCACATCTTCAAACTCCTTCAGAGACTCAAAATGACACTGAGACGAACCACAACAGAGTTTTTTCACCGACTCATACAGTTCACGTGCCGTTCATGTTTGGCAGTGGCTTTAGCATATTCAGAGTCTTACTGGCCTCTTTTCTTTCGGACTGTAGTGTTAGCATGATTTCTCCACTTAGACATACAGACAGTTTCTCTTAAAGCCCTGTTAGAGTCTGGACTATCATTTTATTTCTCAAAATGTCCTGGTACAAAAAAAAAAAAAGACACCCACTTTGGTATCAGCTTTAATGGCTTCTGGCTTGTTTGAAAATCAGTGAACTGGAATGGACTTTGCCCTTTTCAGTCAAGGTGATGCAGTCAAGTACTCAGCCATGATGTCTGTAAACACTGTAGAGCAACTGCAGAAGAAATCTTGCCTCGAGAACGTCTCAAGAGTTCCGTTCCCGACCACAGAATGGTGAATTAGGTGCTGATGGGTTCTACATGGTGTGGCTTTAGCGGATGTGGATGGGGTCAAGGCCCATTCTCGTTGTAGTGGAGCGAGAGGGGTCGGTCTCTCTGCACAGGCATGTAGGGCCAGTTGTAGCTGGAGCCGGACAGCAGCATGTCCCTGAGCAGTGTCTCGATGGGTGTCTTGCCCACCAGGCGCACAAAGAAGAGCTGCTCGATCACGGGTGACGAGACGATGCGCAGCGACGGCAGACGCAGCAAGAGCCGCCCGAAACGGTTGGGCTGATTGGGGTACTGATTCCTTACATACTCCTCCAGGGCACACTGGGACTTTTCCTGGATGCTTTCCACATGGGCCACGTCTGACAGGCCCATGGCATCTGGAAGAAGCAGAAAGACTGTGGTTAGTGTATATTCAACACCCTGGGATTGAGGGATTTAGAGATAAATCATTGTTCATACTTAAAGGAATAAAAAGTCCATCATGAAACACATTAAATATATTTATTTTTAAATATTCGTGAGGTGTTTAGTGGTTCCTGTGCTAATAGTTGATTGGTGCTGTATTTTAGTTATTCCAAACATTGCTCATAATGGTCAGGTTTAGCTTGTTACCTCCTAAAAAATGAAAGAGCATGAGCGTCACATTAATGAGAAATCCACTGTAGAGGTTGTGCAGCTACATGAAACATTTGCACAGAGTTTACGACAGAGACTCGACTCAGCTATTTAGCTAAGAGGTGATGAACATGATGGAGGAGACAGCGGTATGAATGGGCAGAGCGTACAGATGAGGAGGTGAGAAAGCTGGACGGAATAAAGGACTAAAGTTCCGCTGCATCACTCTCTTTAGGTAGAGATTATGCAAGGGATAAATCCTACTGCACCTGTATCAGCTGGTAGTTGAACATTGTTATGGGTTATTGAAAGACTTTTAAACCAAAAAACTCAGAATTTAATTCTAAATCAAATATTGGATGCAGTTCAATATAGCTCACGATAATGCTAAAGATAGATAAGTAAGTCGTGCAGGGTGGATGTTTCCTTTAGGACCTCTAGACATTAGAAAAGAACATGGACATATCCCTTGTACAACGACAAGTCTAGGATTCTTCTGTTCAGTTTAGAGGTTTGTATTTTCTTGACTAATTTGGCTACGACAACAATTTTTTTTTGCTCAAGGGTGAAAAATGACTTCAACCCATGCCCCTCATCTTCATTCACTCAGTCAGCTTATACATTACTAATAAGTTATCATGCTGAGTTTTGGTTTGGAGGAACAAAAGATTAACTGCTTTATATTTCTGTGGGGGTACAAAGTCCCCCGCCCGTTCCTTGCTACTTGGAAGGGACACAACTGTCATGTCTGACCTTGTCACGTTAGGGCATATAAAGACATCATCAGTCACTGTACTCAGTGTTTTGAGGGGACCGGGTGATGCATCAGTCTTGGGAATAATGTCAGCACTGACAAGACTTGCGTGCCTGTGTGCAGTTTCCCATGAGGTTGCCTATATGGCAGAAGGTACTCTCTCATTCTCTTTGTGCCTCACAGTGAGAGTACGCATGGGGAAGCCCCCTACTGCTGCGAATCTAGGCAAAAAGATGAAGCACCAACGGCATTCGCCTCCAGTTGGGAGATTGGGGGCAATATGGACGGGGTGGAAAGGAGGCGGCGAGTTATGTAGGTCAGACTGCGTCGAACCCTCTCACTGTAACTCAGCATACATAATTCAGGCTTGCTGGTGGGAGAAAGGGGGAGGGGCAAGAGATTGCCCGGCTGGTTTCAATAATAGATGGAAGCTTGAAGAAACAAGGGAACCATTTGGGAGAGTGGAGGTCATATTTTAGGACTGGGAACGTGTTTCTGGAGTTCAAAATTGCCGGAAAATGAATAAAAATAGGTGTGCGAAAAACTTTGGAGGTTGCAGACACGTGTGTGAAGTGCCACTTGTGACTTATCACGCTGTACCCACAGGCCACATTAACTGAGTTTGCGGGACATGATCTTGGATAGTATTCCAAGCAACTCCATATGTTTTTCCAACCACTGAAAAATAAACTGTGCATTTATTTCTGAGCCAGTGTGTTTTTACAGGAGGGTTGTCAAATTCAAAAGTACTGCTATTTGCTACAGCCGAGCTATTTATCTAACTTTAAGACCTGACATTTAACTCCTCAACTAAGTAGTAACCCCTTCACATGCTGCATTAGGTGTGTTAGAGCAGCTGCCTTAGTTTTTTATCCCCTCCAGATCACCCACATTCTGGTGTAGCCTAGTGAACATTACCATTACATGCAAACTAGTAAAAAGTTAAACTGTTTGCAGCTCTTTATTATAGTTTCTTACTAAATTATCATTAAACTCCATGCATCAAAACACAAGAACATGCATCAACTAAGCCTAAAAAATCAACAGATAAGGACTTGGAAACCAATTGGAATTTTTACATTTGTTCAAATGTGACAAAAAGGATAGAAATGCTAGTTTATTTACTAAAAAGATCATGGATGTAGCATTATCTCTTAAAGTTGGATCGTGTTACTAATTGGCTGCAGGTGATAAAACGCGTCACTCTGTGGTAGAGGTGTGGATTGGGATTGGGTTCCCACGAGACCCAACAACAAAGCCACAAGAATGGACGGATTTACTCTCATTGTGAGATTGCAAGTATAACATCTGACCTTATTGGACACAGTGCACTGGTCGGGGTAATTATCATTTAAATTACTTTATATGATTTGTTTATATTTTGGGGAAATCAACTAGGAATCACTAGGTTCATATTGTAGGTGGATACAAAAAAAAACAAACAAGAAGTGCAAGAGTGGGTGGGATTGGTCAGAATTCCTTCAAGATTCCTTTGGTGGGAGTGGGATTGAAAAAACAGTCCCGCATACACCTCTACTCTGTGAAACAACATTTCGATCTATAGTTACTTCATATACTTATTAGTTACAGCACACTTTGTCCATGATGCAAATGAAATTCTAAATTTAGCTCTCACTAATCTTACTACATCCTGACATACACTTCCAGTCAAAGAGTTTTTGAACATGCTATTTTAACCCTTTTTGTTTAAGCTTCAAGAAATGGGTTAAAATCAGAAGCCGAGCTACATTTACTGATAAATGTTTGTCACATTTTTTTGACAACAACATAACTATATATTTGTGTTACAGTTGATATTAACACTAATATCACTAAAAGTCTAATATCAACTTTAAGACAAATCTCAGCTTACAGTAACTTAGAGTACCTGCTTCACCAAACAAGTGCATTCTCTTAATCACAAGCACTCATAAAGTCTCATTAGAATCTGAGAGTGGACAATGAAGTCATGAAGTCATTAAATACAAAGACTTAAGGATTTGATGGAGCACTTGTTTAATTTTTTCTTACATAAAAAAACTCCACGTGTTCAAGAACCTTTGACTGGCAACGTACAATCGAAGAAACCGTGAAACCGCCTAGTGGAACCTGGGAATCGTGTAACGTTTAAGATGAGTTACGATTACAGGACACACAGGACACCTAAAATCAGTCAGCTTATTCTATATATGCTTCCTACCTGAAGTAAAGAGCACAATGGACTTGAGGCACGAATACTCTGCTGTGTCCACTTGCAGGGCCTTCAGCTTCTCTACCTGCTCCTGGAACACACGGATATGGTCCATGAAGGCCACCACACGCTCGGCTGACATCGGAGAGGCGTGTAGACCGGCGGCAGCTAGCAGTGGTGCCACATGCAGGGGCATGGAACACTGTGCTGCATTCAGCACAAACAGCTCACTCCACGACATGCGCAACAACGCCACCTAGGAGCCAACAGTGTCGTAATGAAGATCAGTGATGAGCATCAGAGTGTTAATGAGTCAGCAGCTCATTAACTGCTACTGGTATAAGCAAACTACCAGCATGCGCATCGTCACATTTCTTGCATATACAGCCTTTGGTCTTAGCCGGATGGTTTTACTGGAGGAATTACGAAAAAGGTTGCTCATGCAATTATTACGTATCTTTGACTAGCACAGAGAGTGCACCCATAAAAAGCATTATCATATTTGTCTTGATTTCCAGCTCCATGTACATGACTGCTACATTTCCTCCAAAACCAATGCCTGAAAGAAGTACTATTAAATCAGGCATATCCTTGAAAGAACATTGCTGCTAAAATGCTTTCTGCATTAATTTAATCAGCAAGTTATTTATTCTATCACGATCACAAGGGTTCACTGGTCTCCAGTGGCTTTACCTGATCCATGAGCTGTAGGTCGGGAAAGAATGGGATGTTCTTGGCCCACTCTACCGCGCTGAAGAGAAGACGTGCTGCCAGCTCGCAAATGTTCTCAATGCCCATTAGGTTGTTTGACTGCATGCACTGAGCGCCGTAGCGGGACGTGGGGTATGGCTCCGCCCGCAGAAGCAGAGAGATGAAGCCCGAAAGATATGGTTGCCCATTGTACGGGTCGTTCCCATTGGGCAGGTACTGGCCTGGACTGGTCTGAGAGCTGGACATGCGTCCTCGCTGGACGGCTGTGGACAAAAAGAGAACACGTAAGCAACGTAAAAAAACCTGAACGATGCTCAAAACTGACGCCAAAGGAGAACTGACAGCTGGTATGTAGAGCAAATTGTCCCAAAGTATTCTCAAAGTATTCAAAAGTATTGTCTTTGCTTAAAATTCTTGATTAATATACCTTATGTTCAATAGTGAAATAGATCTGTCAGTGCAAAATGCAATCTGATTCTCAAAGCAAAACAGAAAATAAGGTTTTAGGCTTTATTCTCATAGCCTTAACAAATAAGTGACTATTATGTGTTAACTAACACTGCGCTGGAGGTTTGACTTCTTCTATATATATCTTCTATCTTCTGGAAGTCAATAAGCTCATTTATATTTTTGAACTGGTGACCTACTCAAATCACACTGCTTGATAAATATCTGAAACGTTGCACAGTTTGCCAAAATGCCAGTGTTTTGGCTACATTACTAGTTTTTGAGACCTAAATAAAATAGTGGCTTAGTGTTTGTCGCATATCTGTGGAGTCCAACAGAAAGAAGAATGCTTTGCTCTCCATCAGTGAGTAATGGGCGAATAGATACTGCTTAAAGCGGAATGGTTTTTCACACCTCCCCTTGACAAATGGCTCAGCGGAGGCCAAGGGCCAAAGAGAGGCCATTTTTGCCACCATGCCCCTCAAAGCCCATTTGGAAAACACCTGTTCAGCCATGCCGCTGTCTGACTAATAACTCCATCTACTGTTACATACAACAACCATGTGCACGACAGAACAGACAGAGAGAGGTGTGTTGGGGATGGAAAGAAAAACCAGCTTCTCCTGCGCTTAGAATAGAACAGCTGTGTTACTCGAGGACTGTAAAGTATGGCATGGGTCATGACCTTCTCTTTAATCAATGTGGATATTATCCTTAATCATGTTTTACTCTCAGACATCATGGACTTTAATTGAGACTGTGCTGTAACAAAGAGAAAAATCCAACCTGGATCACCAAATGCACTTGTAGTGACACTGTATATACAGT
>CM040996.1:1680967-1748586 GCA_022985145.1 Pangasius djambal | reverse complement strand
AAGGGTGTGACTATGAAAGAAAACTGTCTTTATTTATTGGTATGGCTTATTTGAAGATAAGCCTCATTATTCATTGTAAGGAAGCCAATCCAACTTAAACCTTTTCTCAGATCTCTACAATACAAATGATGATTTGTTTAGCAAAACATCTTCAACATATAACACTACATGGAATGAACCTAGCGAGTCCACAATATTTCAGTGTGCCTTTGTAGAGGGCAAAAACCTTGCATCATGGTTACAGCAGTTCTTTAGAACGTGGACCTTGGCTCAGAAAGAAAGTGGGGAATGGGTCAAAGGGTACATGGAATAAAACAAGAGAATAAAAAAGACAGACTGAGTGCGAGAGGGAGAGAATGTGGAAGTAGCTGGCCGTGATCCAGGATCAGCTGTGGGTGGCCAGTGGAACAAGGCTTCTAGGCTGAGCAAGACTGCTCTTACTGGGAACTTTAGAGGAAATGACTACACTGAACGGAGATGATCTCTGTATGTTCCTTCAATGATTGAGGGGAAATCCAAGATGGCATGGCAACACACTGCACAAGAGCTGGTCACACCATGAGGCTTGTCTCGACACTGATACACTGGGGGTTTACAAAATAGCAGATAATACTCTGAACTGATTATTTTACCAAACATCTATTCTATTCAGGTGACCTAAACCTTTAAAAAAAATTCCTGTAAACATGATGTCATTCCTGCTACAAATTCCCCTTTGCCAGTCACTGAACAAAGACCGGTGAGTCATAATAGGACTGACCCTGAACACCAGCAGTGTTGACAGTTCACTATCACCCGATCCCTGACCCGACGCTTCATTCAACATTCACGTGAACAGTTAAATGAAGTAGGGAAAAGGATGTCCATGCCAGAAAACAAACACTTGCTCTTACCTTTAGCACTACTTTGTCCAGTACTAAAAAGTGCTGCATATTTGTTACAGAACAGAAATACAAAAAAATGTGCAGCTCCCCATGAAGAGGCCAGAGAGGCACTCTGTCAAAACTTCAAATGCTAGAGGAATGACATGTTAAATCTGTTATGGCCTCTCCTTGTGCAACAGGAAGAGTCCTTCATACATCCCATAATAGCTCCAGTCACATGGGCCTAATGAATTAATAAGGGAATATGCTAAACACATGGCGGGGAGTTGAAGGAAATCTCTTGCTATAGGTCAAGTGTCATAACAGCTGGATTTCCCCATCTTTCCAACTCGCTGTGTTTCTTGTCATGTATTATATATCAAAAACTTGGAGAATGTACCAATGTTGTCCAAGCCAATATAGTCAGGCAAAAGAAAGTTTGAGGGGTTCATACATCCCAGTGACAAAAACAAGGGCGATTGATTGCAAACATATTAGAACAAAAGATGCAGTTCTATCTGCCAAACATACTTTAGCCCTGAAGGAACGTTTAAAGAAATAGACCATGCCAATGCCTCAGTAGGGCTGGGAGGAGTCAGTTATCATAATAACTGCATGCAATTAGTTCTCCACCCTCCGAGTCTTGCAGGTCTTGTGATTATGGTATACATCACTTAAGAGAGAACACAATGAAATGCAATCTCCCTCCTGTGTGTTCAAAAGTGCATGCCGACAAGAGAAGACATTAGCTTTTTGTTTGTGCACGTAGAACATGCAGGATAAGAGTTAGCCAACTGCACGAGCAGTGAGGTGATATTTACCCAAACCCTGCTGAGACCTGTCACATTTGGACTTTGTCTTAAACCTGTCTAATATTAATGTTTACCTTCCAGTGACCTATATTTCACCCTTTGTTACGGGTCACGGGACGAGGCTCTGGTATGTGTGTGCCTGCTGAGATTCCGGCAGCAACATTCAGCGTGTGTGCACAGTGTTGGGAGTCTTAGCCCTTATGCTAAGTGCACTGTCCACTGTCCTGCTATCTGAGATCTGAAATTTTTCACACTGTTCATGCTTATGAGCTTTGATACACTGTTTAAGAGATCCAGTGTCTTTGTGTGTATGACGGAGATAATGAGTGAAACCTTGTGTGTGTGAATGCCAGTGTTCTTGTCATATCTATAGCCATCCATTTCGTGCCTTAACAAAGGTCACGGCAATGCATGCAGGACATTCCAGCAATCACACACACACACACACATGCAACCACTGTCAGCCGGTCACATTTGCTCTTTCTCCATCACATGAACTCTTCTGTCAGGCTGGAATGTCGATCATGTCAAGAGGAGCCTAAGGTGCGAAAACAGGTAGTGCAGTTGAGCAGCTTGGCCATGTGCCAGAGGGGAAACTTGAGCTCTCACAAAATCAGCCCTTTGACCTATTTTCACAAAATTAAAAATGGTTCAAACGCACTTTGGGTTCTGTCCGCCTTGTCCAAAGGCCCTTGATGTCAAACGACTAGCAGAAAATGGCGGTCCAGGAAAAAGCATGAACTGAGGGTCTTTGTAAAGCACAATGGAGACTGCGTCATGATTCGGCCTCATTCATCGATGAACACGTGACGCGTCAGTAGGAGTAGTGAGTGGGATTTCTGAACACTCCACATCACAAAGAGCTCAGTGAAATTAGCCGCTTCAGAAACAGTCATAAACGACACACAAATAATTCCTACATGCTTTTCTCCAGGACGTCTCTTTATCAGACAAGACGTCCTTTTTCATACGCCATTAATCATATCTATTGATGTCAACACCTCCGTCTTCGACTCAGGCAAGCAGTATTATTTACACATGTTAGGTTAGATTAGATAAACGAGGTTACACATGAGGTTAAGCCTTACACGCACACACGCAGAGGGGGAAAGGTTTAGGTTATAGTCTGTAGTGTTACAGTCTTTTAATAAACACCACCCGTGTTAGTATAAAGATTTTCATTATTCCTTAAAACGTGCTAGTATGGAGCCATAATGAATGGATATGCGCCTATGAAGCAATCCTGGCACATTTCTTCAAGTACAAATGAGTCCTTAAGATGTAATTCATACATTTAGAAACCAAAACACACCTCAATACTCCCCAAGGACACAAGTGGCACACTTTTTAAATACAATAGTTTGAACATGTGTATGAAGTGTCACCAGGATAAAATCTAATTTGTCTCACAGCAGACATGTCTTTACAGGATCATAGAATTTGACCTACGAGTCACAGCAATGGCTTGTTTAGCAGCGTCTACAGCACAGTTACCATAGCACAGTAACCCAGAGCACAGATCACTTAGTACTGCATGGATACAAGGCGCTTCTCTATCTGTTTCTCATCAGGAAACGTTGCATAATTCAAAAGAGCGCTTCACTTATGTATGAACTCAAAGATAAAGCGAGAAGGATATGGTGTATCTATATGTGTGTGGGTGGGCAGGTTTTTAAAGGCATTTGTGAAGATCAAATGTCTTCTCACGGAATAGAAAATAAGTCAGATTTTTGGCTTCGAGAATGAATTTGGCAAAATTTAACCAAAAAAAAACCCAAACAAAAACAAAACAAAAACAGCCAAAAAGATTTGTTTTTGGTTGCTGAGGTTAACAGTGTCAGGGTTGGTGGAGGTACACAATTATTTGGCTACAGTAACACACGAATGTACAGACATCATGCACGCATGCTTTATGTGTGTGACATTAAGTTAGGTTGTCAAGTCCTATTTAAAAATAACGAAGAACCAATAATTCCTGAATTAGTGGCCATAATTTGCTTAGTGGCCAATGTTGAAGATGGAAACACAATGAAGCCAGGTTTTGCTATCAGATCTCACGTACAAAGCATCAACTACAGTCACCACTTTGTGAAATCGGTAGATTTCAGTAAATGATATACAGTAATTAATTTACTAAAGGCAACAATCATATTCAGTGGCTATACATGTTACATTTTAGATCCTATGTATATTTATGTAATGTGCATTCATTTGGATTAGTGGAACAGCATCCTGTAGATAAAAATGTAAATAATTTATTTCCCAGTTTGTTCCTCTACAGCTTGCTTCCCAAAGTATTTAACCTTATTTTTCAAAGGAAGAAAAAAAAAAAGGCCAAAAGACATATAACAGGTCTGTTAAGGGAAACTTAAGATAAGCACACAAAAAAAAACCCAACAACTCTAAAGCATATTTTGAGACATTCTGGTCAGTTGTTCTTGCATATAGACTGAACAAAGATATTTGGAGAAAGGTCAATGGACAAATAACGAGAAGTTTGAGAATTTCTGTGCACATTAACCCTCTGGCTGGAAATACGCCTGACTCAAACAAAACAAATGTCTTATGATGATGTGTGAATTGCACTTCCACGAACAAAATGCACAGTGTTCACAACCCTACTGTCACAAACATGCCAGATACACGGAAAAAAAAAGCCCAGTGCTGAATTAGGATTTTTCTAATTTACAATTACATTTTTTTTATGGAACATTTATGAAAGGTTTTGATGCGACACTTTAAGCTTTCTCCACACTTTCGTGTATCAGTGGCTCTTCTTAATTTATGCAAACTGCATACCAATTTTTGTCATCTTAATAATTAATACAATTAGCGCTGTAGGTTACATATACATCTAAGCAAAAAGGATCTCTCTGAGAACTGAAGTTTCTCTTTCATTCACTTTTGCACACTGAATTCCACATGTAGGGTTAAACATTATGCACTGTGCATGTGCGTTGCTGTACTACCTTGAATTCTTCATTCATTGTTTTGCTGTTAATCTTACCTTTTGCAGCTTTTACGCTCAATATATTTTTCTGAATGCTTTTTTTTAAATTGGTTATAAGGATCGGTTTCTGCTAAACGAAACAGTAAACACACTTTATTTTCCTGATAATTAATTGTGTCATGTTTGATAAAAATCATCATGTGTCCTTAAAAGTGGATACTTGGTTAAAAGGGAAAAAAAAATCAAATATTTTTTCTGTTCTGAAAATAAATAACCTTGACGATGGGGATTGAGGAGTACCGGAATCATACTGCTTGGCAATAATCTGAAAAATTTGCTTTTTATAGACATGGACGTGGACATCAAATTTAAATCGAACCAAAAAAGTCAGCCGGCTTGTTCCACACCATACCATACCATGTCTATCCAGTCGTTTTGTTTTTTTTTTGTCTTAAATCGATATGAATTATTAAGAAATTGAAATGTGCGTGTCACTGATGATGTGTGTCTCTTTTATTCCAACTGAGCCATCCATAATACACATAATACAATAAATGGAGCCTGCTGGGGCACTTTGGTAGCAGCTGGAGTGTCAGGAGAGCAAAACACCATAATTAATGAGAAAACAAAAGGGTTCCCTGTGTGAGGAAAATACTTGTGGGTTTGAAGTAACTTTAATGCCAGATCTATATGCAGTCAACGCCTCTATCTATACAACCTCACGCGTCATCATTGGTCGCATGGCTTGTGGAGACGGAGATTTGACACGACAGACACTTTTAGTGACATTTTACTCCACTTTATCAACGCAGAGTGCCTTTTCTGTCCACTTCAGCCTTACAGAGAGGCATTTTAGTGCACTTGATAGCAACCTCAGATAAGCTCTGGTATACTTTTGTAGGATAAAATGCAGTACATTTAGTACATCAGACACTATTACTGCACAATATCTTAAAAACCATATTGTGAATATTCTTTTAAATATTAATACAAAGCCTTGTTTTAAGAACACGTTCATGACCCCTTGATGTCACGTGGTTGAAGTGTATCTTGCATTAGTTTTAAAAAATATTTTAAATCGTATAAATGCCACGATTCATCCGAACTGAACATCTAAGATCGGTGAAGATAAGGAAAGTGCAAAATAATCTATTTATTAACTGATGACGCTGTAAAAATGTAATTTGCTTGGCTTAAAATTCTAAGCTCTTTAGGCTAACACTCAAAGAGGAAGTGTAAAAAAAATGGTATTTTATGATATTCAGACCTCACTGGTCAACATGCGTCGGTATGACAAAGTTTAAAAAAGAGTTTAAAACAGCTTAATCCGTCTTTCAGTGCTGGGAGTCAGACAGATCTGATATTCACTAACAGTTAAGGACCTAAATGTTGTGCAAGTGTGATTTGTTAGAAAGCTCCCTGACAGCTGAATTGTTTGGATGAAATATTTCACTGAACAATAAATGATTACTGAACGATATATTGTGAAATTCTGCAGGAAACCTGATTACTGCTTGTTAAGCGGGGATGTGATTTATTTGTTTTATCTGATTTGTTTATTTCAGTTTAATGCTGATGAGTGAGACACCGGCTTTGGGCAGCACTCACCCTCTCTCCTCATGCCGACCTTGAGGCATTTCTTGAGGCGGCAGTACTGGCACTGATTGCGGTGGTGCTGATCCACGGGGCAGTCTCGGTTCCCCCGGCAGCTGTAGGTCAGGTTGCGGCGCACGGAGCGCTTGAAGAAGCTCTTGCAGCCCTCACACGTGAACTGGCCGTAGTGCTTGCCGCTTGACTTGTCTCCGCACACCATGCAGTCCACGCTGGCCAGCTTGTCCGCGCCGAGCGCGTCGTTACCCGGCGTGGACGCGGACGGGGTGGCCGGGGCGCCGCCGGGCTCCTGGCCGCACAGCTGCAGCTGAGAGCCGGGGTCGGCTGCGATGCTCTCCTGCCACTGGTTTACTACCATTGCCATGCTATCCAGGGGGGGTTAAAGGGCAGATGCGCGTCTCGGTGAAACTCCTTTACGCCCGGAGAGGAGGGAAAGAATCCGTTCCTTCGAGGATTTAAATCCGCAGTGAACTCAAATACAAGTTATATATATTTATTTATTTATTTATTATTTGATCTGATTATTTGTTAAGAGGTTTGTAATGCACGCGCGACGGTGACATGATCAACGTGTGCTCGTGCTCCGTGCGGGAAATCACGGAGTTTAACACGCAGTCTTAACGCGTGAAGCTTTCTCTCGCTCGTCCCTGTCAGTGGCTCTCACCACAAAGCGCGACTTTACGCAAAAGTTGCGGTGACTCTCAGTTCAGACTCTATGCCAAACGCTGCACTCGCAAACGGACAAAAATGACACCACACGAAGCGGTGAAGGAGTTGAACTGTATACAGCAGCTTCGCCTGAAAAGGGGGGGGGGGAAAAACACCAATACGCATGCAAAAAAAGAAACCAGCAGGTAATTAAATTCACATGTGCGCTCCTCGGAATGTTTTCCGACGCGTGGAAAAAAAAAAAAAAAAAAAACAGAGTTCAGTCCACAAATCGTGAATGTTGGAATGGAAACATCCGTTATGGGCGATATTCTGCGTGAAGACTGAGAAGCTCTTCGCAGGAGCAGCGCAGCTCATCCGCCAGCTGTCAGGTCAGTTCACCTCTCTCGCAGTTCCGAGTTTGGTGAAAGTGACACTAAACAGCAGGGGCTGTCCAAGCTCCGCCCGCTGCGCTCCAAAAAAGGACGCACTCACCATATTAGGGTTTGACGCCCTCGTTTAGGGGCGTGGCCTAATAGAAGAGCCGTGCGCTATTGGTTGGTGGTGGTGGAATTGACCAATTGGACAGCGGCGGCTTTCTACAGTTCCGTTAATACGATTAGACTGTGAAAAAGAACAGGCGATTTGATGCTGATAGAAATGATGAAGTATCTCAAGTAAAGATAGACATTTAGTCCATATTTACCATATGAATTATATATATATATATATATATCTACAGTATATAAACACTGTCAGTGCGCACCAGGTTTGTAATTTGAGCTATTAATAATAAAGCTTGCATGCGTTGCCGTTTTATAAACTCCATTACTTTAAAACCCATATTCAGACTTGCTTCTTCTTTTTAATCGAGTCAAATGCTCACCTGATTATTTGAAATCATTTTCCTTCTGATTTATTCTCTCTCTCTCTTTTTAGGTGAAAAGGCGATCCCTTGCTGCCAAAAGCACTTGTTTGTGTAAGGCAGGCTCTGCTCGGACCAAACGGAGGTGAATAAACCTTTCACCCTGGGAGACTGGAGCCTGACAGGAGTCAAAACCCCTCTTGCTGGTTTTGTCAGTAAGTTTAAAGACGTTGTGACTCTTCTTCAGTCAACAAAAGGCTTGCTGTTAAGAGTGACACGCCTGTTAATGAAGCTAAGGTTCAAACTAATAAATAATAAACCCAAAATATGGCCTGTTCTCCTACAGAAATCTGTGAGACGTTTGGGAACAATCTGGAAACAAAAATGTCACTTACTGATTAACATGTCGTAAATGTGTTACCTAATTATTATCTATATATAGCCTGAACAAAGCCTTGAATTTACACCTAAACCAATAGCAGGCCTGCGGAATAAAGCACTGCTCAGTTTTCTGTTACCGCTTGCTTTTTTTTTTTCTTTCTTCATTTTAACTACAGTAATGCAGATAATACTCTACATTTATTTTAAATGACTCATATGACACATCAGAGTTTACTTCTACAGAAATTATTAGTCTTTTCTTTGCTTTAAGGTAAATATCCTACACAGTTTTGCCAATTATGTTCACTTAATCCAAACAGGAATGGCAAATGGCAAATGTTCATAAACTGAGAAGAGGGACAATTCTATTAAACTTAAATATAATGCATGCTATGCATTTAGACAAACTTAAACAAGAGGCTATTATACAATTACCGTGTCAGCAAAAACCTCCAGTGAAGTCATTAGAGACAAAATGATTAATATAGCCACTAATTTCGACTGACTATAAAGTTTAGTCCTCCAAAATTTATGTTACAAAAAATTCCGTTAACTACATAAATAGAGAATAATTTGTTTTTAACAGTGTAAATCACTGAGGAGAGTTCCAGGAACCATGTTCTTTGACCTGCTTTCTGCACTTTCTGCACTTTTTTTCCCCCTCCATTCAATACTATTCTAGTTGAAGTGGTAAATTCTAGAAAAAAGTTAGCATGTATTTATTACAATTGTCACAAGATTGCAATTTACAAATCGAAAGAAAGAGAGCTAAATCTCTATAAATGAAGGAAAATAAATAACCCAATTATGCGTATGGAACATACAGGCCCTGGTTAAAGAGTGGGAGAAGGAAAAAATGTCACTTTACGACTGCCCCTGTTGAGCGCAGAGCTTTTAGTGCCAGAGGCCATATTGTTGGCCTTTAGCTTGGCTTAATTGTTGTCACATGTAACCCTACCTGTTGTCCAATTAGCCCCTTGACTTGCTATTAGGTCGTTCTGCAGGCTGTGCTCGTACTGACTGAGGGCATTATTTTGGCCGAGGCCAGTGATTAAGTGTAATTCTATACAGTGCAAGCTGCTAAGAAAGTCAAAAATAAATTCTGATTGATTTTCTCCTGACATCTAATATATTGAGGATTTGTTACGTATGGCAAGTAATGTAAGTGAGTGTAATCTTTTGCACACAATCAATTATCAGTAACTAGGTAAGGAATAAAACACTCAGTGTTATGCTGTTATAATAAAATATAACAATATACAATATAAAATATGAACAAGCCAAAGTCGATTATTTTCCTATAACAACACATCCTAAAGTGTTTCAATCCTCTTATATTGCAGTAATTTGCCAACAGTTGCATTTTTATTTATTAAACAACAACACATCATACGTTTTATACATTTATGGTTACATTTACAGTTGTGGAACGTCCAAGAAACATGTCCGTTCCCGTTATCACTTACGTTGTAGCAGTTATAAACACTCGTTCCCTCACCGGCGTCACTTTTTTCACAACTTTCGTTACAGAGAAAAGGCAAAGAATAAACTCTTTTGTCCTGAAGAGGTACAGCTTTACCTCTGACACTGGAGACTCCTTCCATAAATGTTATATAAACATCTCCTTACAGAAAACTTCACCATTTCATAGACAAACCTTTTACAAAAGGTGAATGAGCTCGTTAATATAGAAACAATAAGGTATTAGGTACAAGTGCATTAATGTTAATATAAGCCTGTGATTTGCAGCTACTGTCAGAGCTGCTGTTATAGAAAATTAATCAACACCTTCTGACCAATCAGAATTGAGAATTCAACAGTGCTGTGGTATAAATAATCATAATCTTCTAAATGTAAGTGTAACTGTACAGATCAAAAACAAAACAAAAAAAAAAATCTAATTAGTCTTATAATCCTCCATGGATATTTGTAGGCAAACAAGAAAGATGAAATGTTCTCTAATCGAATGTCATGAGAAGTGCATCTCAGGCCGAGGTTGATGGCGTGATGATGAATGAATCAGGAAGAGCAGTTAGTACCTGCAGGGTGACGGATGAGCGCAGCAACTGGCACGCTGATGCTAAGAATGGGGTCAGGGAGTAAACATGGACACACAGAACAGCCTAGGAAATGCAAAGGCCACTAGTTTTCTGGATAATTTATGGAGCCTTTGACACTGCATGACACACGAGTCACAGCTCGCTCTCCTGATACACATGATCCAGAAGGAAGAGTTAGGCAAAACCATTGTGGCACAAAGTTCGTCCTTCTGGACCTGTTGTTCCTAACAGATCAAAGTTAATGACTGTGCACTGTGCACTAAAATAGCTGCTTCAGTGCGCATTTCATCCATTCAGTGGAAAATGGATGTGTTCTAACTTTCTAATAGCAATAATTAAAAAAAAAATAATTATAAACATTTTTGTAAAATAAAAAAAAAACCCTTTTGCTAACCAACATGAGCTCGATAAGAATATATGTTGGAATAAACAATAAATGTGTCTTTTATTTGCCGAGTCTGCTGTTGTTGCGATTTAATACCAGCTAATCGCTTTGGGTGAGTGTTTGTGTCAGCTTATTCTTTCTTTACCATCTGGTCCATGCACCCATTACAACATGCTATCAGTTCATTTTCTGCTTTTTTTGTGACCTGATTATAGTTTGAAAATCCAATTTTAACAAAAAACGAGTAATAGTAAAAAAGATAAATAAAAAAAAAACTGCTCAAAACTATATGTAAATAAGTTTCTGTTGCAATGCAATAAGATTATGCTGTACACGTCACAAGTATTTAGCTAATTTCTTCTTCTAGGACTTGTATCCTCTACAGATTGGATTTAAGGTATAAAAACAACAATCGCACACCATATGACGGCTTTACTGCGGTCATATAGTGTGCGATTGTTGCTTTTACATGGGCTTTACTCTGTCAGCTGTAACGGATGTCTGTTCAATAGGCAGAAATGTTCCACTCTGGTATAATTAGGATCTTATGAAGTCGATGAATGTAGCTTAAATTACAGAAGCGATGTTCTGATTGAAAATTCACAGTGTGTATTTCAAGGCGTACTCGACAATTTTAGCGTGTGCTCCTTCCTTTGTTCAACTGGGGTTGATTAAGAGGTTAAACACTGAGAATCATGGCGTCTTTAACTGAGATTTATCTGTTCCTGTACTGACCTCCTGTAGAGTTGCTAACCTCAAGCCAGAAACCTCCAGATTTATTTAGTTATTTGTTTGTATGTTCAGAGGGGTCTTGCGTTAGGGTTAAGGGGCTTCCCTTAATTTTCAAAAAAAAAAATTCCTGTTTATGCATCCAAATCTGTAATATTTCATGGAAGGAGCGGATATGACGCTGATGCTGATTCAGCTAGAGCAATGGCAAATGGCCTAATGACCTAAACGACATGGCCACCATTCACTCGGGAGGTCTCTAAGCATATATTCATAGTAGGTACCGCAATAATGATACAAAATGTATGAATATTGTATTATTATAGAATTGAAAATCCGGGGCTATGAAACTTCATTTTGGTCAAAAGTAAAAATGAGAAATGTAAAAGTATTATTAAACAGATTAATTATTTTTTTTTTTTTTTCTACAATTCTAGTTAGATATTTGAAATAAATAAATCGATTCCAGAGGTAACTTGTAGCGTAAGCATTCGAATTACAAAATGCAATTATAAACATGACCCGAAGTCTTTTATTCCTCTTATACCACAGCAATTTGACGACCTTCTTGTCGTAATTTTATCCGTTTATTGGTACATTTAATGGTGTGGGACATCTGTGAAACATTGCACAGCATTGTGTTATAGCAGCTATAAACAGTCTTTCCTTCACCAGTCTCTCTTTTTCTCTTTCTCTTGAAGTTAATGACAAAAAGTATGCAACTTGTCATGTTACTGAGAAACCGGAAAGTGGAAACTCCTCTGTCCTGAAAGTACCGAAAAACCTACTGACTGTTACAAAGTGCTGACCCTGGAGACTCCTTCCATAAATGCTAAATAAACACAGAAAATGTAACAGAAATGATACCATAATAGAATACGTGCATTAATATAAACCTGTGAAATGTGTAAAAGTACTTTCAAACGTGTCCATTGAAAGTTTAATACAGCTGTGCATGATAAAATGGTATGCTGTTAAGGAAATATCTGATGGTTTAAACATTCAAATTAAAAATGCGTAAGTTTCACTGACCCGGTGACACTAAAGTGCTCTTAACGTGTTGTTGTAAATGCATGCACTGATAGCTCTGGTAAAGGCGTGGACTCAGGGCGTTTTCAGGACTAAACAGGGAGCAGTACAGCATGTGGCTAGCATGACCTAACATGTCTCTGAAGCTGGAGGGGGTCTTGACCTTTGCTCCCAGGCTCCAAAACTAGGAAGATGATAAAAAAAAAAAAAAAAGGGGGCTTTGGGTGGGAGGGTGGGTCCTAAACAAGAGCTTCTGTTTCAGTCAACCCAGGAATGTCAGCTCCATAAAAAGATGCCTACAGAGACAGCTAAGAGTGACTGAAAGAAAGAAGAGAGATAAATGGCGGAGGTTATTACTTTTGTTAACTAAGATTTTTAAGTCACACGTTGAAATCATTAGTTGGACTGTTGCATGAAGGTTCCCACAGAGTTGTGAAAAGTCTCACTCGTACCTGAAAGCTTTAATTACAGTAGAAAGCAATAGAATTACAGTATGTGTGCTTAAATGCATTCACTTTTCAGTGTGCAACCTCGAAAAGTTTGAAACCACAAGCAGGCCACAAGAGCAAAAACATACCATTATAAATCATCAGGCAAGACGACTGTGACCAATGAGCTTAACAAGGAAGAATACTGGGCTGTAACAGATTTGCTTTGTCCCCCCTCCTCCCTCGCCATAATGCAGTGTTTATGGCATTTTTACCCGCGGACTTCAGTCATGCGATCAGGCTGTAAATTTCTCCAGCAGGTCTGCTGGAGGGGGGAAGCCTTGTGACTTTGCCACTATAGCGGTGGTGAACAGTCGCAACACCAAGGGTCAGGTCTGCTGATAACCTTGTGTTTTCCTCACTGTTGTAAGTGTAGCGAGGACTGGACCGTCGCTATCACGTAGCACCGATACATCTTGAGGAACGTGGCTTTGGTAATGTCATCCCTGTATCCACCAGGAGATAACAAGACCAAGAACAGGAAATGAGTTAGAACATGAATACAATGGGGAAGAATGATTTTTAATACTCATCTTTGGGATCTGAGATATGGGATTCTTTCTGGGTCAAGTTTATCTTCTAATAATATTATGAGAACTGTGATTGAAGACCAGAAGAGCATTACTGTGAGATGACCATGACTTATATAAAGAAATCAACACACAATAATGAAAAGCAGTGAATTGATTAGTTACAGAACTATTATGAGGCTAGGCGTGTTTGTGACACCAGGGAGCGGATGAAGGGATGAAGCCAATTTCTGATGCTTCCTTATGGTTCAGGGTTGAACTGATCTGGACTTAACTTGGTGAACGAAGGGTGTGGCTAAATTCCCTGCAGTTAAATTCTCAGACGGTGGTCTGTAACGTATTCTCCCACCCTTGCTCCTGCTCCCTCTCAATCCCAATAAAAATCTTCTGACCACCGGTTGACCTTTTGCCGTTCTCCCCCTTTCCAATGCTCGTTCCAATGTTCTCTCAGTCTTTCTCTTGCTCTCTGTACTGTGGAGGGTGGTGGAGGGTGGTGGGGGCCAGCAGCTGTGGGAGAGGCGAGGGGGAAGAGGTCAGATAGGTCATGGTACTGGTAAAGTCATCATGGAGGCTCCAATGTGGGGCATCATTTCCCCCCTTCAAAGGCAGCCCTGACGTCCACGGGGGCCGACCCGATGGCCCCGCTGTTCCTGAGCGTTCAGGGGTCGCGACGGACGAGGGGTTAATAAAGTGATACCAGGTGTTGGCCAGAGAAATCCACCAAACCGGGGCCTCCTTTCCCACTAAGCAGGCCTTGTCGAGTTGGTCCAAGCAAATGCAACTCAACAAATATGACTTGCATTCCCTTAGGCAAGCACAGCACGCATTGGTACCTGTTTATCAATTCATCGTACTATGCATTGTGAAGCTGCTCACGTGAGTGCCACCAAATAGCATCAAAGGGAGCATTAAGTCAGTGGAGAAGGCGAGGGCGTTAACCAAACTGACCAAAACGCTGTATTACGGAGCACAAGATTTTGAGCAAACGATGCAATCCAGCTGAAGAGAAACACAAACAGAGATGCTGGGTACAATGAGTTGGGGGGTTGGGATCTAAGCCCAAAAACAAAGACTAAAAGGTGACCCCTTGAATGGTTGTGAAGATCAAACCTGTCGAATGGAAGTCAGTGTGGCAAGAGCAAATTGCCTCTGACAATGAGAGGAGTGCAAACAGAGGGACGCTGTCAGATGACGATCCGCCACTGATGTGGCTTTGGTGCTAGGTAGAGTGACCAGTATGAAAGGTCCACCAGTATGAAACAAACCCCCTGAAAAAAAAACAGCCCTACAGAGAAAAATACAGTGTATTGGAAGCCCCAATTAACACCAATTAACATCAATGACAAGCAAGAGGCCATTAGTCCAGCTAATCCATGGTTTACACTTCCCTCCTGGAACCATGCTGGCCAATTCTCACCCCAATCATGGAAAGGACGTGTTGTTAAATAGACCAGCATCAAAGCCTTGCACTTCTACAAAGTGTCCTATTAGTTTGTGAGCTCGAAACCTTGGCGGATTTTGGGGAGAGGCCAAGGATTCGTCAACAGTTAGTTTTTAATGACCCGTAGCCATGTAAAGAGCAGATGGCCAATGAAAGAGGCTAAAGACACAATACTGTAAAATGGCTCATTATACAGACTGCACAGTGGCTGTACATGTATGAGTGTGTGTGTGTGTGTGTGTGTGTGTGTGTGTGTGAGTGAGCATGCACTGGCTGATTAAGGTATTAAGTCTGAATGTATAGGAATCACAGATAATTTGGGTGCAAGTCAAGAATAATGACCTTTTTTATGGTCAGGATGCACTAAGGCTCTTTCCTCCAAGGATTAATGTCTGAACAATGTGTCTTAACCCATGAGTTAAATGTAAAAAAATAAATAAATAAAAATAAAAAACATTTAACATAACAATGTAATAAAATTGTACTGATATCGTTAGCAAGACCCAGGTAGAACCTGCCCTAGAATGGAGAACCACCATGTTTCCATGTAAAAGAGTTTTTCACTGAGTTTTTTTAATGAACCACAAAATAGATTCCATTAAAGTTAGTCAAAGCAGCTGACAAAAAGTAACGAACAGTTAAGGTTAGGACAGGGGGAGGCGTAGGGCATGTAGCTTTTCATTCAGCTAATTTAGTGTGAAATCCTATAAAACCACCATCACTCATTATAATTCTTCTGGAGTTCGGCTTCGGGGATTCCTGCCACTGAAGGGCAGTCCTGTTTTTGTCAAAACATACAGTGCACATTGGGACATGCAGGTCTGAAACATGTAAACTTATTCCTTATTTCTTAATGACGGATGTGTAGCAGACTTAATCCCACTAACCCTTCAATATCTGTCGTATTTAGGAAAAACTGCAATGTCTTAGAACATTTACACACTAGTGGTCACTTCCACAGTTCATGACATGTTTGAGTAAACTTATGGTGTTGCCATGAATTAATATATTAAGGCCACAAGTTTCTCAAAATCTTTTTGTGGCCACAAACACTTAACTCGTAGCAACTATTGTTAAATGTGTGTGAAACTATGTTATAATGAGTGAGACGCAATAGACTTTTCAGCAGAAAAATCTATTGAATTAGACCATTGTGACCACAAGAACCAAATCATAGAGATGACTGATAATATTTCACTCTACTTCTGTTTTGGAATGATGCAGAAAGACATACAGGAGTCACTGGCATTGTAACATGGACATACCATTAGCCCACGTCGCTGCACACACATTCGCAGAGACCTTTTTTCCATCCATTTCCGTCAAATAATTAATCGAGAGCCACATATTACTATGACATTCCACAACATATTATGCCGTGGGTTCAGGTTCCACAGTTTGTGGACACAACTTGGGTATCGTAACTGCACCTTATTAAAAAATAACCACCATAGTCACCTCAGACACTCATTAGAGATTAACTTGATAATGTGATAAAAAAAAATAAAAAAAAAATCTTCCACCAACTTTGACTCTCATACAGAAAAAAAAAGAGAGATACAGTATAATCATAATTAGAACAGAACATATTCACTGTCCTTCGGATAGTCACAAGACAAGTTTGCAATAAAAAAAACCAAAACTTGGGTGTAGATTTTATCATACATACGTCATCGCTTGTATTAAACTGACATCCAGTCCAACGTTTGAAAAGTTCCTCAGTTTTATTTTCTGAATTGTACAAACTTGTGTTTTAACTGATAGTACCAGCCACAGTAACTTTGTGCCTTGAGAAAACCTTTCGCAACTTTGAGTGAAACCTCAGAAGTCTCCAGATCACGGAGATGCCTTAAACAAAAAAGCTGTTGGGACAAGCTCACACATATACAGGCACCTATCCCTTTAGGGCAGATCCCTCCCCTCCCCCGTTGCCGAAATCTGATCTGTCGGCATGCAGCTTGGAATTCTTCAATCGCCCTGACATTTGACCTCTGGCCTTTTTGGCAGCACAGAGAAGAGAAGATGAAGTGTCCGAGCCTCTCTTTCTCTAACACAAAAAATCTCCTGTTCTTGTGAACCCTCCCTCCTACGCACCCACACACAAACTCTCTCTGGACCGCTTCTACCCATGTACACCCTGGTTCCTGTGAGACTCACACGGCATAATTACTCATAATATCTGGGTAATAGTCTGTGACATCAAGGGAGCACTTTAAAATCATTGTCCCCCCTGCTTTCTATTCAGCTACCCCGCTGCCCAGCGCAACTTAAAAGCCTCTTAAAACGTTTTATGAACCATTGGACTATTACTGCCCGTGCAAGCTGGCCACTCTGTCATTTTCTTCTTTGATTGCAAGATTACAATGTTATATGTGTTCGGGCAGCCTGAAAAGGCCTGTTGTACAGGCTCGGAGAAGTTCCTGCTTAACCGCCGCGCGCTGCGTTTTTAATTCCATTCATGTACTCGACAACACATTGACTGTTGAGGAAGTGTCAAGCAACTTGATATACTGCGTCATTGCGTCGTGGTGGCCTGTTTTTTTCCTTTTTGTGGCTTCTCCCTGTATCGCTTGGAATTATTACGGTCAGGACCTTCTAGTGTCTTCCAGCTGGATTTTGGCATATATAAAAGCGTCATTATTTTTTATCACTCCAATACCACAAGCGCTCTCTTGCAGAAGTTCTTTTTTTTTAAAGAATTTTTGAGCAGAAGCATGCAGGGACCACCATGTGGTTTGACTTATTTCGTTGTTTGGGGATGTCCTTTCAAGCCAGGTACCACAGAGTGGAGGATTCTTAACTGTGGCAAATCAATGAGAGAAAGGCCCCCATGATCCTTTTCCCTAAAACCCTGACCGTGTCCGATTCAATAAAGCTGATTTCTACGCCCGGGCTAACGGAGCCGCGGTCTGAATGGAGTCTCTGAGTCAAACCGCAGTGAGCCGTCGCTCCTGCAGCCTCGAGGCAGAGAGAGAAATAACCTACAAACTTGGTTAGTGCCAGGAAAGCACACATGGCCTCTACACTTGAGCACGCACAAGTCTAACGTACCTGCAGCTGGCTGGACACACACATTGTCAAATTGGCATAACCCAATTGCTGTGTGGGTGTGGAGGTGGGATGAGACCGCCTGAGTCCATGTCTCCTAACAATAAGAGCATCAGGTTCTTGCCTGATGCCCTCCCAGGGGAATCCTGGGAAAGAACTGGGGAAAGGGGAAGCCTCTGCATCTGCCTCCCGCCTGGAGGGAGAGGACCATGGCATTCCTTCAGAGAGAGAAGGGCAGCTTTATGAAGCCATCCATCACCGCATCAATGGTGCGGCGGCCCAAAACAGCCACCCTAGGAGCCGTTGAATGGGAGTGGGTGGAGCAGTGAGCCACGGCGGGCTAGCCCTGCTGCTAACGCTGTGATCTTTCACTCTAGCTCGTGAGAAGGCAGTGGGGAAAGTGATTAGCCTCCCTCTGCACGGCCATCCTCTATTTAAACGCCTGCTATTTGCTGTTCTCTTAAACAAGGTTGTCGGATACAACTTTAGCCGGGCGATGGACGTAGTAGTATGATAACCAGAAAGTCCTTCTTGCATTTTTGTCCCTGTACTCATTAACAAGGTCTGTGTAACGCTGACTTCGTCCTCAATTTGTCATCCAGTTATTCATCTACTAAAGACTCCCATTAATGATAAACACCAGAAGGACACAAGACTTGCTCTCTTTTTTTATTATTATTCACGGTGAAACTGCTGAATCTGCATGGCATCCGAATGAGCTTTTGATGACTTAAAGTTCTTTATTTGGAACCACGGGTCCTGGCGATTGGGATCTGACTCAGCCTGCACTTCATTGTGCTCCTCGAACCGTTAGTGTGTCAGCGCCGAGCGAAAGCCCTCTAATGGAGTCACTAATTGTCCAAATAGGTTTATGGCCTATTCAGGTAGAGCTGGAGAGTGTTAAGTTGTCACAAACCCATGTGAGCCTGTGAGATTCCCAGCAGAGACAGATTAGGAGACCTTTTCTTGACCCTTGCATCTTATTTGGAAAACTTTGGAAAAGCAGTTTAATGTAATGTTTCACAATTTCAAGGACGTCAAACGTTGCATGGCATTAACACCTCACTGAGGAGCATTTCCCAATATACAAAGGTCACGTTTATAGTTCGCATATTACAGCTGCAGCAAAAAGCTGACCTTCTTTTGAGGTTTTTTTTAAATACCTTTCATGTATAATCTGATCCTGAATTATTGGCACCTTTGATAAAGATGTGTAAAAAAAATTATGGAAAAAATGCTTTTGTAGGTAATAAAAGAGCAATGCAAAAAAAAAAAAGACATCTGAGCAAAATATCTATTCAGTATAGTTAACTATATCACGTATGATCTATTATACGATTACACTAAACCAGATATATGATTATTAAACCTATTCCTGGACATATTCTCTAATTTTAAGCATTTATTTCTAGTAAGAAAAAATATTTGCCTATAGAAAAGAAGACTTAAACCTAAACACATCTAAAAACAATAAATAATCTTATATTTGATTTATAATAATCTCATAATAGGACATTTTAAATAATTAATTTTAAATTTTAAATTAAATGAATATTTGCCCATATTCAAGATATTTTGACTTGTAAGGTTTTTTCTCTTTTTTTTTTTTTTTTTTTTTTTTTGCAATGCATTAACTAAAGTACATTTATACTAAAAAAAAAAAGTAAAACTCCATGTCTGTGGTTTTGCAGCAAAACCACTGTGTCACAATTATTGGCACCCCTGCCTTTAATGCTTTGTTCAACCTCTCTTTGTCAACATAACAGCACCGAGTCTTCTATAAAGCTTAATGAGATTAAGGAATACAGGCCGAGGAATCTGAAACCGCTCCTCAATACACAATCTCTCCACATCCTCAGGGTCCTGGGAAAGAATCTGTATAAATATACTCTGCTATCACATAGAGTTCGATCACACAAATTTCTGTTATATGGGATAGACTGACAACTAAGGTGCAGAAACATCCCCCATCATGAGTTAATATTCAGACTTGGTGAACAAACTGAAAAGTGGACACAAGGTGAGTTAAACACTAACAGGTGCTTTAACCTGATCAATGTCCTCCAAAAAAAAAAAAAAAAAAAGAATCCTGCTGTGCTCACACACTCACTTTTCTTTAAAAATCTATTTGGAAGCATATCTAGGTAAGAAAGCTATGTTAAGGATGATAATGTCAAATGTTGCCTGAAAAAAATAGTATAGATGTATAGTTTGATTAGATTAATAAAAATCGGTAGAAGACATGGCTAGCTTCTGTATGGCTGCGTGAAAAAGTAAGGAATAACACACTCCATGTTGTGCTGTTATAAGAAAATAATCAACAGTGGGGTGGTGCATACCCTGAAGTGCTTTATTCCTCTTATAGCACAGCAATTTACTAACAATTACAATTTTATTGTATATAAGTTTATTAAAGAGTAGCACATCATACTTTTCTATCCAGTTATACTTACATTTGTAGTTACAGCTATAAAAATTCATTTCCTCAAAAGTTTAAAATTGTTTGCTGGCGCTCTGTTGGCAAATCTAAATATCGTAAAATACAAATCTGATATTGTGAAAATGTCCTCACAGCCGTTTGTGTAAATGTAAACACTTACTTTTTGTTTCAGTGGCAGTATAAGGAAATATTTTAGAAAATTGTTTAGGAATATTTTTTATCACATACACACAATTTTTTTCGGTTGATTTGCACACAAACGATTTCATGCATTTCTACTACATTTCAGGGGAAATTTTGTGCATATTTGTTCAACCCCCCCCCCCAAACCTGACACCTACAAATACAATCCTCATGGCGGGAATTCATCACGCTGTTATCAGCAGTCACTGAGTGAAAGTCGGTCTGTAATCCGTCAAGTAATTATTCAAAGATCAAAGCTAGTAATACACACTAACCAAGAGCCTGTTCACATCTGTAGTATGTACTAGGGCTGTCATTATATATTTGTGTGTGTGTGTGTGTGTGTGTGTGTGTGTATGTATATATATATAATTTTTGTGTAATGTAATAATGGGATGACCTTTATATCCTTTCGAATTGTCACTTTATCCTTAAACAATAGGATGGTTGAAGTGCAGAGCTTCATGCCTTGAGGAGAGGCTTAAATGTGGAACAAGTGAATTCACTCCTTTTTAAGGACAAGAGAGCTGATTTCCCCCCAGGATGGCACGTCTCAGAGAGTTTCTAAAACCGGTTCTGGATGAGCTGTCGAGAAAGAAAGAACAACAAGAGATGAAAATAAAATTAAAGAAAAAAAAAAACGAAAGCCCAAAAGGATCCTGGATCCCCTGCCAGCTCCCATCCCCGCTGCTGACTGCTGTTTCAGCCACCCCCCTTTCACCTCTGCCTTTTCAGCCCAGGACAATGCAGCAGGCCATGTTATTTAAGGCCCTAAAGAGCTGGCCCTCCTCTCTGTCCTGTGACAATAGCCACCCTACTGAGGGCTTTCTTCATTTAACCCTCCTAATGACAGGTTTCATCCTCTTTCTCCAGAGCTAAAGGAGGAGCAGTTTCTACCCACCATCTTTCTCCGACTCCCTCTTTTCACGCCCTCTTTGCTTCGCCTCTAAAAAAAAAAATGCTGGCTCATGTGCTGCTGTTCGAAGTGACAGCTCCTTTACGGTAAATGACTTTGTCGTTAATTCGTGGGTATTTTTTCCGTCCTCCCACTGAAAACTCAAACTACCGCTTTCCAAAAGTGTCCATCTTTGAATTTCATGTGACATGGCTGCCATTTTGAGGAGCAAACGCTGGTGTTATTGAATCCATGCTTCATTAAGAATATTCATTTTTATTTATACTTATTTATACTTAATGTATAAAGATGCTTTATACTTATTTAACAAGCATCTACCTGTCATGCTGCCTTGTAGTTATGTTAGTGAGCTAGCTACATTTCCGGATAACTGGAAAGTGTACAACGGCAGCAAGTATAGTTAGTTAGCTGATATCGACCTATCCTGCCTCACGCTGGGATCCTTTACCCAACCAGACATGAAGAGCCTGTAGACTTCTATATATCAGGAAAACACAAATATAATAAATATTCTGACAGCTTAATTGGAATCAGCAGTTTGGATGAAAGTATATATATCTATTATAACCACCTTGTTGAAGTACATTTTGTCAAAGGTAAGTGATTTTGTCATGTGACTGAAATGCTAGGACTGTGTGTTATACAACTTTTAAATCATTAACGTGCCCCTGAAATAAAAAAAAAAGGTATTTCAGAGCTTTTTATACCTGTCCCTTAGTGTTATGAACACCAATATGATACTGTATCTAAAAAAAAAATGCAGTTTTGGAGATATTCTTGTTTAAATGTTACAGTTCATCACTTCCGAGAAAACGATCAAACATTTTTGATTACTCATAACTAAGGAAAAATTTGAAGCTGTCCAGGGAAATGCTCTTTAGAACCATATATTTTTTGTATATGTAGAACCATATATGTTTGTCGGTGCATTTTTGGCATTGCATTCCCAAATCACTTCCAATCGCAAATAAGAAGCATTTCTTGGGCACTTTAAGGATTCAAAAGAAGAAAAACAAGGCTGTAGAGGTCTGTGCAGTGCAGTCACGATGCAAAATTGCCACTATTCCATAATTAATTGCACCAAAGTTTTGCAGCTTTTCCCACCCCAAAAGTGTCACTCAGCACCGCCTGAGTGAAACTGGCACCCACTGAAACAATTAAGCAAACACAGCTGACATCTGACATTTGGGGTCGACTCATCCATCGTCCGGCGTATAAGGATCCCCCCTTCATTCATCCTCACTGTCAGGGTCTCTTATGAGATGATACAGTAGGTACATACACACTCTGAGTACCCACTATGATGATGCCATCGACAGGGGTTAGCAGCTAGGATCACACACACACACACACAGACAGAGAGAGAGAGAGAGAGAGAGAGAGAGAGAGAGAGCTGAGCCAGAGAGGAGAGAGGATCCTGGCTGTGTGTGTGAGGGGGATTTTACGGTTGACCTTCTCCTCACGCTCTCGTGAGTCTCTTCACCTCATGTCGATTCTCTTGACCTACTTGGTCGTGCTGGAGCAAGGCACTTAAAGCAGAAAGATGTCATTCCACAGCACGCTCTCTCTCAGCTGGCGACTCAGGGACGGCTTTGGTTTGGTAAACATCTTGGAAAAAAAAAAAAGAGGTAGGTTGAACTTTGCAGCAGAAACAGTGCAGTAGTTGGGAAAGTGTTCCGAAATAAGAGAAAAGAAAGCGCTGAGGAATTAGGACCAAAAGCCAAAAATCTTATTGCTCACGCTGAACTCGGGAATCGAGAAACGTGTTGATTGAAAATAGAAATTCTGGGGAAATTCTGGCACAAAGAATGAAAAAAATCTTTACAAATTTTTCACAAACTTTAAAGTCATCACATGATTTCGGTGATTAAATTAGACAAATAAAGGAAAATATAAATCTACCGTGTAATAGAGGATACTCCACTTTATTATATTTGTTACTCAAAACTTCCTCAACTTATACTGTAAGAGGTTACGTTTATTTTCCCTTTTTCTTGAAAAAGGGGACAAAAGTAAAAAAAAAAAAAAATGCAAAACAACATTTATATTCCAGATTTAAAGATTTTTGTGAACATTAAAAGGAAAAAAGAAAATCAGTGAATTTTCCCCAAAATAAATCCAACCCTGGGACTTAAAAGTGTCCATAGTTGAAGAAATGCACTAATATGACGTTTACAGAAAAATCAACATCAGGGAATATCACCATACTTTCTATATCTTTTTTTTTCTAAATTTGCATTTCTTCCCACAATGCCTCTGTGTGGTTTGAGTGAGTAATAAATGTCTCTGAGTGCACAGAAGACAGCAGTCAGCATTCAGTTCACACGACTTAAGTGTAAACTGTTAAAGATCCATTCCTGCTGCATGATACAGGACATTTTCTGCACAAACGAGCCCAAACAAAGAGGATGTGAGAGTAGGGAGGTGTATGTGTGTGTGTGTGTGTGTGTGTGTGTGAGAGAGAGAGAGAGAGAGAGAGAGGAAGTGTCCGAGGTGGGATGTGTGTGTATGCGCGTCTCTGAGAAAGCTTGTTGGTGTGTTTAGTAAACAGCCCGTGCCTGACCTCAGAGATTCCTGATGGGAGTGTGAATGGAGACGGAGAGAGGCATCCGAAGTGCAGGAGCGATGGAGCATAGCGACGTGGTGCCTGGTTACTGTGATGTGAATGCGGGAGAGGAAGTGCGCTGCAGAGTCCTGGAGGGAAGTAAAAGGCGAGAAGTAGCTGCTTTTCTGTGTGTAGAGCAGGATTTCATGGGATATGAGAATTGAGAATTGCTCAGATGCCATGAAACATGGTTTATGTTGATGTGTTATGTTATCGTTTATAGAAACGATAACATAACACATCAACAGTAGCTCATTCACGGGAACGTGTATGGCGGACGATCCACATTAAAAAAAACGTGTGTAATCATTGATATGGTGACGTTATCTGTAAGGAGAAATGTGTTTATTTAACATTTATGGAAGGAGTCTCCAGTGTCAGAGCTCTGTACCCATCAGAGGTAAAGCTCTAACTTTCCAACATCTTCAGGACAGAAGAGTTTACACTTTGCGTTTCTCTGTAACATGACAAGCTGCTGTTTTTTTTTTGTTTTTTTTTTTGTGTTATAACTGCAAGAGAGAGAAAAAAGAGGGGGAACAATGTGCTGTTATGGGAAAATAATCAACTTAGGGGTGGTGAGAGTAACTGCACTTCATCACACCATTATGTGGCTGATCATTTTCCTAAAACATCAGGTTTCTTATAACGGAGTGGCGTGGCCAATTGGCTCGAGAGTGCTGAATGGGTGGGGCTGAAACCAAAAGTTGTGGTTACGAGTGTTTACTCATAATGTTAAAGGTAATGTATGAATAATAGCCGAATAATAAATTGCCTATGTAACATGAGAAGCACATGAAAATTGTGCTACAAGTCCACGATCTGAAATTCATACATTTTCATTTTCAGCATTCATGTACGTACATAAGAATTTTGATTTAACAGCACCTTAATTTCTTACTTTGTGACCCAATTTTTGCACTTTGGGCCTTTTCTGCTGTTTTTATTTTAAATTAAATCGTATCAGTGTGTTGCAGGACAAACAGTTAACTAGTCATTGTCATATTTCCCAGGAATGTACATCATCTGTTCAGTAATTTCTTGTGTGAATTCTCAGGTTCCTAGATTTTTAATTGCTTTCCAAATAATTCCTGCGTGTACAGAGGTTATGAGACAGAGAGGAAGAAGATGGGTTAGGACAGTAGGAGAAACACACCAGTGACGATGATGTGAAGAAATGAAAAGCTTAAGTGAAATCACATGAGTTTCATGTTAGCAAACACAACGTGTGTGCAGACTCAGTCAGGGGTCACTGCATCACCCTGCGCTCAGGATCTGTCTTCTATCAGCCAGCAGATAGACAGCTAGCTCCAGTGACGAGCTTGGGGAAAAACTCAACTCAAATCATGTTAACCAGATGCAAATTTAGCATCATTTAGCTAATCATGTATTAGGTTGTGTGCGAGATGCGAGATGAGTATTGAATAATACTCTCATGCTGAATTTCGCTACATGAGCTCACTACATAGAGTCTGAGCCCACTTAGCAGGGACAGTCTAATCCAAATCAGTCAATTCAACAAGCAGCACGCTTGATCCCTGACCACGCCAAAATGAGCTAAAGCGTAAAAATGCCGTAAACCCTCAGACGACCTCGTCTTTCTTCAGCTCCGATGTTTTATTTGCCTCCTAATCGCCGTATTAAGGCGTTCTTTGGTTTCTCCTCGGCCCTCTCAAAAGCCTCGTTTCAAAGGCCTAATGAAAATAAACTGGAGGGCCCCTGACGCTTTATTTTGAAAGAGAACACAGCAGCGGCGGGTTCAGGGCGAGGTGGAAAAACAGGGGGCATCTGGAACAAAGACCAGAAGAGTGTGAGGTCAAACAGCCCGCTGTCCGCACCATCTCCGGCAGACGCAGCATGGGAGGAGAACGATGGCGCTTATATAATCGCCGATCCGTTTTTGTCCCGTGTGCGTAGGATAGAATATATCACACGGCCTGACAGAGCAAACAATAGATCACGCTTTTGTCTACGCCAGAGTGGGCTCTTTTCAGCAGATCGTGCATCTGGACTACAGGAGATTAAGCTTTGGTTTGCGCTCCAGCTTTCGGGGTGTGACCTTTGACCCCTGGCTCAGGCCGACTGCACACACTCGCCTTCGGCCAGAACAGGAGAGTTACAGGTGAACAAGCGATTACTGAGATGCTCTTTATTTACCTTAAATTCAAAAGTAGCATAAATTAGCATTCATTTATTTTAAGCTCCATCTAAAATATTTTTTAAATAGTGTTTTAAATAATATTATGCATATTTTTTCCCACAAAAGGAAACACAAAATAAAGTTCTAAATATATATACTTTTCATAAAATGCACAGTTTTGTCATAGCCTTGATTTAATTTCAAGCCTGAAAAAAAAAATCAGTATCTCACCAGCCACTGCGACTATTTTTTAATTTAGTGCCCAATTAAATTTAATTAGTATGCAGTTTATTAATTAATTAATAATTAAATAAACTAATGAATGAAATAATTTAATGAATGAACTGATCCTCTATTTTTGGATTCGGCACGCACAATTAAACAATACATATCATATCATATGGATTTTCTTTTTCAATTTAAGCTTCATGCAAAAATGTTGTCTAATTAATCATTTATTTATTAATTTAAATACAAATCAATTATTTAAAAATTATTAAATTTAAATAATTGATTCTGTTTCTTCATGTGTGTAAAATTCTTGAGTTTTTTATCCTGATAAACTGAATGTTAATTATCCACAAATGCACGAAATGCATTCCAAATTTAAAAAAAAATAATGTTATTTTTTTTCTTTTGTTTATTTTTGCTGTTGTATTTTTTTTTTTGTTTGTTTTTAATCATTTCTATTTCTTATTCCATCTTTTTTAGATGTTTTCTGGCAAAGTCTAATCTGGCTTTCCTGTTCTTGAATGTTACCTTGTTGTAAACCCTCTGTATTGTTTGCACCTTGTTGTAAACCCTCTGTATTTACATTCATGAAGGCGTCTCTTGATTGTAGATTTTGACAGTGATACGCCGACCTTCTCCAGGGTATTCCTGACTTCTGTTGATGTTTTTCTTCACCAAGGAAAGGATTCTGTGATCATCCACTTTAGTTGTCTTCCGTGGTCTTCCAGGCCTTTCGATGTTGTTGAGCTCACCAGTGCTTTCTTTCTTTTTAAGAATGTACCCAACTGTTGATTTGGCCACACCTAAGGTTTTTGCTATCTCTCTTATAGATTTATGTTGTTTTTTCAGCCTAATGATGGCCTCCTTCACTTGCACTGAGATCTCCTTGGACTTCATATTGGCAGCTCCAGTCGAACAGCTGCCAAATGCCAACTCAAGTATGTATGTATGTATGTAGGAGTATGTAGGAGAGTGTGTATGAGAGTGTGTATAAGAGTCATCCACATCTCCCCCATCACACTGCTGTATCCTAAACAAGGTACGCTTGTGACGTGTGACTCTTGCACCATCCACCTGTGTGGACTTTGCTCCTAATCCTCTCTGATCCTCTCTCTGCTTTGAATACTTGGACTACTGAGTGTAACTAATTCTCCCACACAAGGATATTGTCTCGCCCCCTTTCGCCTTTGTCTTCCTCTTCATGGCCTCTTATTCAGGAGCTGCGTTCGTTAGCCGAACAGCCAGACCAGGAGAAAGCCTTCCAATCTACAGGACTTAATGAGCTGTTTCCATCACCTTAAATCTGATTGTTTTCTTTGATTACAAAAAGACAAAACAGATAAACAACCATGCTGATGAATAACACCCCCCCACACACACACACACAACACACACACCCCTGTGAATTCTGCTGTTATTTTCCTGAGAATGTAATTATTTCATTCACAAAGAGCACATCTCACACAGGTTTGGCTCAACTGATCGCTTTGTAAAAACACAACAGGACGACACAAAATCCATCCACAATCCTACGCAGGAACCATTTGTGACACACTGAGAAACAAACTGCTTTTGCAATTAAGAGCACAATCGCAGTGATTGGGAGTTTATGATTGAGGCAAATGTTAAAGCCATTGGCCTACCACAGTACCCAAGCAGCACATGTGACAGAGGAAAGTTACAGACGTCAATTCTGTGGAGACGGCCCGGGCCCTAGAGGGGCTTTTTTCAGACAGCCATTTGGTGCCCTTCAACCCCCCAGTCTCTAACCTTTTGACTCCTGAACCTGGAGGTCAGCGATGCTCGGGGAGCCCAGATCCAGCAGCACGGCCTGTAAATCAGGGCGCTCACGGGAACGACACAGCGGGCAGGATCCCAGCCCTGGCACCATCACTCTGCCCGCTCTGACGCACCAGTGCCTGGGTTCCCATCCACACGGCTTTATTTCATTTATGGAAACCTCCAGGGCAAGACTTCGTTTACAGCGACACGGAAACTGAAACATAGAACACAATCTCACACAAGCGAGTTCTTAATAAAAGTGGTAGATTTTTGAAAGGGTTCTACATAGAAACCCTTAAAGATTGTACATTTCAAATAAATAAATAAATAAATAAGTGAACAAACAAACCATTAAAACACACTGACGGAGTGAATAAACAAACAACTAAATGAGGGTATGAATAAAGAAATAATTACATAAACAATGAGTGGATGAATGAATAACAAAAAAACTCATAAATGAGTGTGTGAATAACTAACTAACTAAATAAATATCCAAATGAATTAATTGGTTAATTAATTTACTAACTAAATAGTGAATGAATGAATGTTCTTGAGCACAGCCTCGGCCCCTGTGTGACCCCTCGTCCGGCTGCATGGATCCAGCAGGGCAGTAAAATTAGCCCACCTGTGTTTAAAGCTCTGGATTCTGTCACCCAGATGGAGCGTTCAGAAGCACCTGGACACCAAATACACAAATCCGACATTTTTTTGAGATGGCGTTTAGTGTGTGCTCATGGTTCCCTGCTTTGACCTGTCAGCTCAGCCCCAGGCCCTGGGCGCTGTCTCTCTCTCTCTCTCTCTCTCTCTCTCTCTCTCTCTCTCTCCGTCTCACACTAATGAACAGAGCCGTAAAATGGTCACAATGCTGTTTTTCTAGCCGAGCCACCACACCAGTTGTTGCTCTCAGGCTCTGAGACACGACTCTTTCACACGCTCTGATTTTAGAACAGAGTTTTTGATTAAAAGTTCTGAGATTAGATTAAACGCCGTTCAGCAAACACATGTTTCATGCTAATCTCTCTCTCTCTCTCTCACACACACACACACACACACACGTGGACATACTATAATATTTTTGTTTTGCTCCAAACATCGAAAATAATGAACTATCCATAACCTATCCATAACAGTATGCAAAGTAGAACCCTATTAGTAAGCTATTGTCCAGTGAATGCATAAAGAACCCTTGATAAACACTGTTTGTCTATCAGAAAAGGTTCCAGGTAGAACTTTTTTTATAAAGAACCTTTATCAAATAAACTCTTAACGTACCCTTCAGGGACCTTTTTTTTGGTCCTTGAAGGGTACATTAAGGGTACTTTGGTCCCTAGTACCAAGACAGTTTAGGAATTTTAAATGGCAGGTTTTAGGTATGAAGAAGAAGAAAATAATGACCAATAATTTGGAGTTTGTGCCACAGACTTGTTACCTGTTTAGAACCCTTTCTTATAGCGAAACACTTTGTTGTAGGTTTCTATATAAAACAGTAAGGATTCCCCCAGAGGGACAACCGAAAAACCTCTAAGGGCTCTACATTTGTATTTGTATTATTAGTGTTTATTTTATTCGTAATACAGAGAACCTAACAGACGATTTAGACTTTAGCTACACTGTCTAGATACATGCATTACCCATTTCATACAGAAAAAAACGCTTTCTTCGATGACTCTTTACAGATTTCATCTGATAATTAAAGGTTCTTAGCTTCAAAAAAAAAGGGGGGTCTATATAGGAAAACACATTCTGCAGAGTTCTGTATAGAATCTTTACAAGTTCCACTTTTCCACACTCATGCTCACTTCAAGTCATTTAAAACTTTCTATCGATTTAACTTTTTTCTTTTTCTCAGAATAAATATTACCTGGAATTAAGCAGCTGAAGACCAGCTTTGGTTACAGTGCTAGATTACCTACAACATATCAGGTGTGTGTTGTTACATGAATATGAAACATTCAGAGATTCAGACATTCACATTCCAACAGTCTGGAATTTAACTGAATTCTTTGTCAAGGAAACATCATTACACCCCTGCAGTATTAGTGAAGTTTTGTTTTTGGTCATGAAGGTAAAGCTCAGGAAGTAACAGCTCAGTGTGTAGTGTTAACGCATGGCGCCCCCTGGTGGAGGAAAGTATTGTATTGTCTTGTGGTTTGTATTGGAGTTAACAGATTAGTGCACTTAAGAAAAAGCAAGAATATTATTATTCCACTTTACAGTGCATAAGATGAGAATCCAGTAGATCACTTCACAAAATGCACACTGAAAGATGGAGAAGAAATCATGCGACATACAAGAAAACAATCTATTTCTAAAACGTATTTAAGTAAGGAAAATACATATATGCAATTATCCAATCAGCCAATCATTTAGCAACAGTGCACTCCCTAAAAACATGTAAAATCTTCAGTTAATGTTCGCAAAAACAGAACAATGTGATCTCGGTGTGATCTCTTTGACCATGGCATGGTTGTTGTTTTGAGTTTCCCCTACAGGGGATCAATAAAGGTACAGCTTATCTTATCTTATTAGTGCCAGATGGACTGATCTGAGTTTCTGAAATACTCAAAACAGCCTGTCTGGCACCAACACACACGCCACAGTCACGGCCTCTGAGATCTCTGAGATCTTTTTCCATTCTGATGTTTGGTGGGAGCTCTTGACTCTTGACTCTTGCGCTGCTGCCACATGATTGGCCGATTGGATAATGGCATGAATGAGCAGGTGTACGTGTGTTCCTATTAAAGTGGCTGGTGAGTGTAAGTACATCACAGATTACATTAACAAAGAATGCCACTGTGTCTACTACCACATGATCAGTGGCCAACACCTCATACGCCTCTGACAGAGTCAAATAACTCTCATAGTTCAAAATGAGCAGCTAACAAAACGTCTCCTACAGTGAATTTGCAAAGTCAGAATTAATTATTGGTCAGCAAGCGTTGCAAAGAAAACCAAAATCTGAAAATGAAGAGTGAAAAAAGCTGTCTGTAAAACGTATGGTTTTGTGTGAAGCCCGTAATCTCCTGTGTAGCTGTGATTGGTCATATGCCATGTCAGTTAAATCACTTCTGGTTAAAGTAGGCGGGTCTTGGTCATGTTTATTTTGTTCATTTTATTTTGAGGTCATTCCTAACAACAGGGACATGTCTTCACAGGACAACAGATGAATGCATAATTGTTCCACCACAAATATTCTTCAATATTTTATGATTTTTTTACAAAAACAATCGTTGTAAATGGTTTTTTTGTGCATGGATTTCCAATGTTTTAATCATCTGCTACATTTTTAAACACATAATCAGAATAATTGTACACATTTACACTTTTATTCAGTGTGACGTGTCCAAAGTCCAACAAAACACACACAACACACACGGAGACAAACCACACAGCGCTCAAACGCTACTGAACAGCTACCTGCTGCTCTCCAGAACTTATTATTACATATATTGCAGTAAATTTAAACATTTCTATCAAGTGTTCTCTGGGAGGAAAGTTCTCAGGGTCGGGATCAGATCAGTCAAGTCCTGATTTGAGCTTCTCTGCCACCGTGCTGTCGTGTTTGGATCCTCCGAGGCAGGGCGGGCTCTTGGCCAGGCTCGGGTTGCTGCTCCACTGCTGGGGCGTCTTGGCCTGGATGGCGAGAGCGTGAACGCTGGCGCTCAGCTCGTGGCTCAGGGTCTCGTTGACCAGGCGGTGGCGCTGCAGCAGGGACAAGCCCTCGAAGCGAGAGCTCACCACCAGCACCCTGAAGTGCGACTCGGAGCCCGGAGGCACGGCATGCATGTGGCTCTCGTTCAGCACCTCCAGGTGCTCCGGGTCGAAAGCCTGAGTCAGTTTGGTGCGAATGGAAGCCTCGACTGGCCGACTGGAAGCAGCTTCCATGAGACGCGATGAAAGCCTGGATGAGGAGAGAGCGACGGAGGAGGAATGGATGAAGCGGCAAACACGGGACAGCATCAGTAATCCAGGAGCGAGAGGACAGCCACAGCAGGCCTGCAGGGATAATTACTGTTCTTTATAAAGAACAACAGGATCATAACAACATTAAAGACAGGACTAGTGAAATCAAGCAGAATGTCATGGTGGACTACCAAAAGTTTAAAATACAGGAATAAATGAAAGGAAAGGAAAAATCCACCCTGAACAACTTGCATGTTAATCTTTATAATAAACATGTGATCTTCAGTGACGTCCAAGATTTATTTTGTAAAGAAATTTTGAGTTTTTAGTCTATTTTCACTTTAGTTTCCTACATTACCCACAATGTCATTCGGCTACCTTCTGATGGGGGTGCAGTGTGACTTAGCCCTTGCTTCATCCCTGTCTAAAGAGAGCAATGCAGCAGAGCTTTAGTCCTTTAGTGTGTCTATACTCTGCTCAAACAGATCAGCTCGCCAAGCCGCTGCTGTAACTCAGGCATGTGACCTGTCATATAGCTGTGTCTTATAGCTGCACTGCATTCTGGGACTTGGAGTCCAAAGTTTGCCCCAACATCTCCACTGTTTCTATTTCTTATTAATATGATGCTGAACATCGCTGGAAAATGCTAGTAAGAAATGAAGCTCTTTTGTTTTTGAGCCAACAGTGAAACATGACGGTTATCCCTTATGTTTGAAAATCCCTTAGAAATCAACTGTGCTAGCGATGACAGTGTCCCCCCCCGTGACGTCAGAGCGGGACACAACCACTGACATATCACACGAATAAGGAAAATACAGCAACAACCAATAAATTAGCACCAGAATCACTGAACGCATCGCTGATGTTTCAGTATAAACACATTTCACGAGTCTCAAGCTGGAGATTTCCTTTCATTTCATTATATTTCATTATACTGTTGTAGTGATGATTTGCTCTTTTATTTTGTGACTTCAGGTTAAAAAACTTTCTACATTTCCACCTCAGCGTCCGACTTTCAGCGTTTAGACTTTAAAAGAAAACGACATTTTTCCCAAGGACACAGTGACAGTGAAGAAAAACGTAAATCCTAAATATTTAAATGAAGTAACATTAATGGCATTCACGTTCTCACCTCACATTAACACACTTCTTCTTCGTCTTCGTCTTCTTCGGACACGCACAAGAGACGCGGTTTCTCTTCTTCGTTGCTCCGGCGCCGGAATAAAAACCCACACTGTCGCCTAGTGGCCAAAAAGGGAACGGAACCCAAAAACATTGTAAACATTATTTTTCGAAGTTTGTACGACAGTCTAAAACAATATAATTAATTTTTTTTATAATTATATTACAATTTTTTTATGTTCTTTTTCTTATTATTATTAAATTCTGGCTATAATTCCAAATATGTTTGCACTTTGGTTGGGTATCATTTGCAAATTCTCCTTTTTAAAATAAAAGACTAATAAATAAATAAATAAATAAATACTGACTCTGCTGGGTATAACATTATAAAGTTCTAAAGAAAGTTTAACATATTTATGATGCAGGACTATATTTGCAGAAGCAACACTGTGCAACAGAGATAGCCCTGATAAAGCATGCGTTGAGTCTGAGTGCTGCAAGAATTATTTTTTTTTTTTAGGAATGACTCTTAAAACCCGGAAATGAGGTAGCATCTTAGCACTTCCGGTTCCATAGTCCCGAAAACAATGGGTTTTTGGTTAAATGCCTTAAATAAGATCTGTGGTTAACACAAGCTCAAGATATTTTAACCTTTTAATCAATGACATAAAATACATCAGTAATACCCCACTCGTGATATTTTAAAAAAGTTTTTATGTGTCTTGAAAAAGGCGGTTGCTAACAAGTGGCTAAATGGGACAACTGATTTTGTCGGGGACATTAAACGTCATCACGCCAAACAGGAAAACTCATCACTACACGTACAAACAAACGGAATTTTCTCCAAAATAATGCAACATGGACACATTCCGCTAAAAAAAATAAGGTGGGGATTAGATTCAACCACAAAAAGAGCCCAGTGAATCCTTATCAGGGAGCATGTTATTAAATAAAGATTGAAAGAGTTGTCGGAAGCTTAGTGGTGGTGACGTTGAAGTCATGCGACCGTGGTGTAGTTCGTTTATAGCCTAACTTTAGCTCTTTACGTCTGGCAATTGTATTTAGTCTTCAGAATTCTTAAATGTTGTGTCCAATGGAAAAATCCTTTTATTTATTTATTTATTTATTTATTTATTTATTAATTATTTATTTGTTTATTGGTGAGTGGTGGCAGAAGAGCATTTGGTCATTAACACGTTATGGATAATTTTGGTAGTATAATGAATCACAGCCCTTTTTGTGGTAAACACAATCAAAACTGCTCCCCTATAGTTTATATGACAAAATTATTAAAAATATCCCAATTCCAGTGATTAAGTTAGTAAGAGAACAGTTAAAATGCTCAGTGGCAATACCTAACATACATGATATTATGATAGAAAATATTAATTTTGTAGCTAAAAATGCACAAATGTTTGAGAAATTGTTTAATACAGGAATGTTTCTCAGGTCCTGTAAGAGCAAAGGTTTGAGAGAAAAGCAGTGAGTGAAATTAGGAGTAAATTCTTGTCATTTCCTGTTGTGTAAGAATAAAGAGGTGCACTTTCAAATTATGAATCATATATATATAAGCAAAAGAATTTTTAAGAATAAGATTTAATGTAGGGGATTTAAATCTATGTCAAATATTGAGGATGGATGTAGAAACGATTGAACATTTGTTTTTTCAATGCAGTTTGGTACATTCTTTCTGGAATGATGCATTCAGCTGGATACAACAAAAAACATACCTGTTAGGCTGATAATCTCATGGGAAATTGTTGGTGATGCTAACTTCCAGGCTGGCCTAAAATACGTCATCCCTGATAAAGGAGTAAAGTCATGTGAGAAGGGGCAGTGCCTCCACTTGGCTATGATTGGGTGATTAACCCGTCAGTGAAATAATATCTCCTATCATCCCGCCTCTCTGCACGTCCTGGCGCTGAGCGTGAGCAAGTTTAAATTTTAAAGATGCCTAAAAGGATCACGTCGTACTTGCGCAGTGCATTGGGACAGGAACATCTATCTGAATTGGCAATGTTGTCCACTGAAAAAGCCCTTGTGAAAGAGTTAGAAGGAAGAAGCTCATGGTGGTTTGAGCAGGTGACAGGAAAGAAGAGTGGCCCCCTAACAGGGGCTGCCGAAAGAACAACAGCAGCTCAATCTTTTCCTCTGTGTTGATCTGTTCCCTTTTACAGTGAAGTATTAGGTTAAGAGCAGAGAGAAAAGGCAGTGAAATGAGTTCAGGGTTTCAGGATTGAAAAATGTTTGAAAAAAATGTTCTAGTACTGTAGAAGGTAGAAACAGTAAGAGTTTTGGTAAGTGAAGTTGAAATGGGCAATCATTCTACATTTAAAGACAATTCCATATACTCAATTGATATTTTCCCACTCTTCCAGAGGTTCCATATATCTCATCATCAGTCTCCTCCAGCCTGCATGTTTAACTTCCTGTCACGTTTTCTTGTGGTCAGTCAGGAAGCAGATGGAGCGGAAAGGCTAAAGTAAGTCACATTGCTTGTGATAATATTTGATTTGATTGTTTAAATAGTTTGGAGATTTCTGGAACTGCTAATGATGAAGTTGATGGTAATGATGATGTCATTATACAGGAAAGCCCAAGAGATCCAGAGGGTGATGAAGCTGTTAGATGTACCTTTTGTCACCAAAGCAGCAGAAAGACGAAGTACAGCAAAAATCAGAGGTACATAATTGTGCAAAAATTGACTTATTTGCCACACATAAACATCGAAATGAAACTGGTTTCCTGTCGAACACACTTGTTAAAAAAAAATGCGGAGATGTCCGTTATGAACAAAAATTACACGGGTTAGGAATCTGCCTCCTCATTTGTTAAGTCGGCCGCACACCAATGATCCTGACATTATCATATCCAGGAAGAGAGAAAAGGTGCTGCATAAATATAAATACAAATGTAAAGCTAAATAAATATCATTATACAGCTAGCTGTCATTATATGTCCTATATTATACAGTCAAGTGCAAAATCAAGAAAGTCATTTATTTGTTTCTTACAAATTTGTAAATCTCCTACAAAATTGTGAAAATGGTCAAGTTGCACATCTTCAACTGTCCAGTTTCGGTGAGTCCGTGCCCACTGTAGCCTCAGATTCCTGTTCTTGAGAGCAGGAGTGAAACCTGATGTGGTCTCGTAGCTGTCTTCGCTCAAGGATCAACGTGTTGTGCATTTTGAGATGCTTTTCTGCTCACCGCAGTTGTAAAGAGTGCTTATTTGAATTACCATAGACTGCCTTGTCAGCTCAAACCAGCCTGGCCGTGCTCCTCTGAACATCAAATATGCAGCTCCGCCCACAGAACTGCCATTACTGGATGATTGTTGTTTTCACAACACGACTGTTGTGAGTGAAAATCCCAGATTTCTGAAATATTCAAACTGACACCACTGAGATTTTTCCCCCCATTCTGATGTTTGATGTGAACATTTACCAAAGCTCTCGCCCTGTATCTGCATGGATGTATGCACTGCTCTGCTGCTACATGATTGGCTGATTAGATAGGTGCATGAAAGTGCAGGTGTACAGGTGTTCCTAATAACTTATATTTCCATCCTTTGCCTTTATAACTGGCTTCAAGCTCTTTGTTTTCCTCTTTTATTTATTGTAATTAAAAAAAAGTCTACAAAATGCAAAAGAAATTTAGACCCAACTGTAGCAATAGCATTATATATCTATCATTATATATCATTATATATCTATAGCTGTTTAGCCTGTAAAGCATAATCTAATGCCATAGTCATGAAAAATGCTTTTTTTTTTTTTTTTTAGAAACTCTAATGACTATTTTAAACCTTTTCTTCAAGTCAATAACTACAATGCCAATCATTTTATCTCCATGACATAGGTTTATTTTTCATATGTATGTTTTCATTTCATCAAAGACCAGGATTTGTTCACTGCGTGATTGCAGTAAAATTCCCAGCATGACTGAAAAAGTCTCTCTCTCTCTCTCTCTCACACGCACACACACACGCACACACACACACACACACACGCACACACACGCACACACACACCTTAATACACAACCATTTTGGCGTAACATTGAAATAGTCTCCATATTAAATGATAACGTCAATGTCTTTATGTCATTGTCATTCTCATGTACAAAAAATAAAACGAAGCACAAAATGAACAACATACACTAACACTCTATTTCTCATGTTAAACTTTTTTTTTTGTCTTTTTTTTTTTTTCAATAGTTTTTTTTATTGTTGCACATATTTATACTTTTACATACAAACAACTACAACCTCTACAGCACAGTACAATGATAAGGTGATAAACTCCGTCACATTTAAATTATGGCAATACATTTGAATCGACAAAAGCATCAAAAGACCTGTTGTATATCTGTAGAACAATAGACACTGGCCTTGAACAGGCGAGATTTTATACAGCAATATTCTTTTCATAATATTTTAATCACTACACATCTCATTTCACTGCAAATTTCATTTTCAGTGTGCTTTCCTTATCCCAATAGTCAAGGGGGTGGGCGGAGCCAAGAAACACGTCAGTCACTTATTGCTTTGATTTCTTTTTGCACACACGATCGACTGTGACTAAGTGAGCGCTTTCGGAAAATACAAAAAGACCCTGTAACAAAAGACATTCAAAAAAAAAACAACCTGAACGGGCGAAATTCACAAATTCCAGGACTACTTTTTTTTTTTTTTTTTTTTTTTTTTTTTACATACAAATAGATCATGACGTCACTGAGATTGATTAATTCAGCAATTCGACAGCATACGACAGCAATATTGACATCGTCATGTGGAGTTTGATGGGCGGCGAAGAGAACAACACGGCAAAGACGTGACGCTTTAGAGATACGCTGTACAAGAACATTTCCGCGTATTCATGGACGCTGAACAGTTTTATTTCACCGACTTGGCAGTGACTAAAGCACTAACGGAGATGCTGTAAATGTGCTTCTCTTACGAAAACGTCACGTGCTTCACGTGTTTTTTTTTTTTTTAGACTCTTGTTACATTTCACACATTTTCCATCTGTACTGCACGTGTTTTTACTTTCACATGATTTTCTCACAATTCATTTTTGACGTGATCTCACATGATGATGTCGTGATGTGTGTTTACTTGAGTATAATTCAGTTTCAGGGCATAACCTAGTGAAATGCACACGTCACACGTTTTTCACATGTGCAGTTGTGTGATTTTTCCCGTAACGGTTTTCCTACATGAGTTGAAATCATCTTAATTTGATTCCCTGATCAATTAAAAAAAAAAAAAAAGTTTCAAAAACAGAAACGGTTTGTTGTGCTTTTGAATTTGGATTATAAGATTGTGCGGGTCGGATCTGAGCTCTGCTGCTCGGTGGTTTCTAGATCATAGCAAATACTTCTAGCAATTTTGAGCTGATGAAATGGAAAATATTTGGCAATAGAGCTTTGTGATAGGTGTGTGCACGGAAATGTTTTTTTTTTTTTTTTTTTAAATCCCACTCCCACACGCTGCTCAGGTATTATTATATAGTTAGTAATGAATTTAGTTGGTTTTAGTTCCCAAAATATAAACAAATGAGTCATTTAAACCTCATTTACCCTGACCAGGATAAAGCGTTTAGTGAAGATGAATGAATAAATGCTGTAAACGCGCAGCACCGCAAGAGGAACCTGCTGCATCCAATGCGCTTCTATACACTCAGAAATAAGGGTACTTTCCTTGTCGCTCAGGTGGTACCATGAAGTACCTTTAATATGTATCTTTTACTTAGAAAGCTGCATGGATTGTACTTTTAAAGCTTTATTCTTTACTAAAAATGAATTATGGTCCATTTATTCTCCTTATATAGTTTTTACAGGTGAGTATATCCACATGTCCAGTGGAAAGGACAAGGAAAGGTACAGTTTAGTACTGTTTGTTCTGAGAGTGTATGTTTGTCCCGCAAGCTTCATTTTTTTTAAATATTGTCACTGATGAAAACGTGACATAAAAGAGGATCAAAGACATTTGTACTGGCATCTTAAAAAAGCCTCTTAATTTTGTGCATTGTTTTTTTTTTTTTTTTTGCACCAAGTAGATGATTCTAAGCATAAGGAGAGTGCAGAGAGCTTTCCCCTCGTATTCTCTGTATAAACTGTGATTTAAAATGTGATCTGGTCGGAAGCAGTGGACTGGAGATGTCAGATTGTGCTTCAAATCGTTTGCGATGATGTCCAGGACTACTTCGGAAAACTACTGCGAGCTTCATTTTGTCACTACTGTGAAGGAATTAAGGAGAGCATCTTACCTCTTACACTATGTGTGTTTTTCTTACTGAGTGCATCTAGAATATGGCTGCTATCCTACAAAATGGCAGTAAAGAAGAGTCACCTGCAAACGGAAGCATTTTATTTATTTATTTATTTTTGCTAAACGATCTGTAGAGTCGGTGGAAAGGCAGTCATTACTATTTTATTATTAGGTGGAACTCATTCAGGTTTATAATTGAAAGAAAAAGAAAAAGAAAAAAAAATCTCCTGGGTTAAAACCGTGTTTGTTATTTGTGTGCTCTTCACTCTTACCCAGATTTTATTTATTTTTTTTAGCTCGTTTTAATGTTCAGCATTTTCATTAATCTGTCTCGGCGTCTACTAATTTTTTTTTTTTTGTTATCCTGTTGTGACGACGTCAACGACAATAAAAACTTCACCCTGCGTGTGCCACTACAGACATCCAAAGTAAAAAATACTATAAAATCAAACTCTCATATAAACAAATAATTAAATAAATACAAATCTGTGGAACACTCGACGTTTCACATGCAAGCACATTCACGCACACACTTACACACACCTACAGGTACTGCATCATCATCATCATCGTCACCATCGTTGTGAGAACAGGAAAAGGAACAGACGCGTCGCCGATGTGACAGTGATGTGCAGATTGCATTTCTATTTACTTGTTCTGTCTGAATATGTCTAGTTAAAAATATTACCTTAGCAAACTGATACTGTATATATACAGACATAGAGCAGAACCTATCTAAGACATTATGGTACTATTTCACTGGAAACTAAAAATTCATTTCAGAATCTGAAATTTTTTCCCCTATATATTTATATATTTATATATAGAATATGAGCTATTAGTGTGTTCAGGACAGACAGACTAAACTGTATATTTATATTCAGTACAGCATTTACATCAGTTTTCAAAATAAACCTTAACCTTGTTTTGATAGTCTTATCACACCATCTTGTGCTTGATATGGTTTTTCCCCTCACGCTTTCTGTCATTTTTAGTCTTTTTTTTCCCCAAAGAGATTTGTGCCGATGGAAGAAGAAACATTTCTCTCTTTTTCTTTCTTTTTTTTTAAAAAAAAGTTTCATCATTGGCAGACGATAATTTGTGAAGTTTAAGAAACACATAAGGAAGGAGCGATGGGTCGTAACTACTGAACCGCTGTGTTAGACAGCGTGAACGCAAATTACGTGAATGTACAGTAGGTCATTACGTCATGGACCGAAGATGTGAATGGGGAGCACTTATTTTTTCCCATACGCCTTCATGCACAACGCTTTGAAGTAAACTAATTTTGAAAGATTCCTCTCTGTAGCTATAATCGTAAAATCTTTTTTTTTCATACAGTTTCAACAGTTGCTCGAAAAATAAAATTCTCAGGACACTGTGAGCAGAAGAAAACAACAACAACCAACAACGACAACCAGAACCACACTAAGATCAAACACTGTCCGTGCAGAAAAGATCTACTGACTGACTGACTGACTGACGACACGCTCTCACCTCACTGTAATGCCATGGACGAAGATTAAAGGGCAAACTCATCACTGGCCAGTTAACACGCTCAAACTACAAAACAAACTGGAATGTGTCTAAAATGGCAGTTGTTCAAAACACACACACACACACACAACCTCTGTTCTCCCTGTAAGGATGCTGATTATAAGGACTGCGCCACTTGAAGGTATTGATATGTAAAATAAACTGTGACTTTTAATGGAAATGTATCTGATCCATGGCCATTTTACGTAAAACTGGTCTAATGACTGGATGAGTGACGAGATTAAGATGTTTTCTGGCATCTCACCAACTATCTAGCCTGTTAATAAGAACTGTCACTGTGTGTTGAAGAAAATGAAGGGGATATTTTATACCATCTGTAAATCCAATTCTGACGAAATGTGTGACTGGGGGATCGGGATCACACTGCAGGGGGATTCTCCCTAATTCAATGCTGCCACCTGCTGGCACGGAGGCCACACTATTGAAGCACCTGCCCCCTCGTCTCCGGGAGCTTCAGCGCCAAGAAGCTGCCGGCCGCCAGCGCCCCCGAGGCGAACAGGATGGGCACGGCTTTGGTGATGCCCACAAAGGACTGGAAGATGCTGATCCCCAGCACGGCGGCGAGCTTGCACAGAGCGTTCAGGAATCCGAAAGCCGTAGTTCTGTGGAAAACATGAACAGCGGTGTGAGCTTGAGTTTAGAATTTAATTTACAGCTGTCTCAAAACAGCTTTACAGGCATCATTAGTGTATTACCAAGCCAAGGTTTCCAACTGAGAAATTCTTTCAGCTAAGTATAAATTATGAGTATTAGATAATCTATGAATTCTAGTTTATGTGATATAAGTTAATAAAAACTACTAATAAAATAAAAATAAAATACCAAACTTGAAAAATTTAAATGGCGTAAAAATCCTTTCAGTAATCCTTTCAGATTAGTTAATGTTAGCTAGCCAGCTACAGTTAGCAGTGGAGATGATCTATATTTGTAAATATGACTTAAAACACCCTCAGACATCCTGTCAGATTAGCACATTAGCTAGCTTGCTAAGATTAGCAGTGAAGAACCTTTGTGACTTAAAAAACCTCAAAATCCTGTCAGGACAGTTCGTGTTACCTAACTGTCTAAGATAAGCCTCTAAAACCTGTCAGGATAGTGTATATTAGCTAACGGCTTAAAATTAGCAGTGAAGATTATCAACATTTATGAAAATTAATTTTAAAAAATCCTCTCAGTAATCCTGTCAGGTTAGCTCATGTTAGCTACCAGGTTAGCTCATGTTAGCTACCAAGCTAGCATTAAGACTGAAGAACAGGTTCCTGAATTTAGCTATCTGGCTAAGATCAGCAGTGGTGATTCTGAACACTGATGAATCTGACTTAAAATTCGTTTTCTGAGACGGGAAGTTTCTCAGGACAGAGGGAGGTTATGGTTTACAGTTTGTCAGTAACATAAACTGCGTTTTTTTTGTGTGTTTTTTTGAAAGGCTTGGGAGGGATCGACTGTTTATAGCTGCTACAATGTAACTGCGAACAGGAACTAATTTGTTTCGCAGATGGTCCACTACACTAAATATAACTGTAAATGGATAATGGGATTTTTTTTTTTGTAATATTACAACATATTTGGCAATTGTAGTTAAATAGAGGGTTTTGAAAGGTCAGATTTTGAGAATCAGACTCTTTTTACTGACCATTTAGCTGTTTCTTTTTGTTTGTTTGTTTTTTTTTAATGCAAACCTGGTGACCTTGTGACCTAGTTACGGTGTAGAGATGGTCATAGGTCATTTTATTAGTAATTTTTTAAAAACACAATTGTAAATGGTTATTTATAAACAGTTTGGCCACAAGGGGGTGCTGTATGACACAGGCAGCAGGCACCGCAAGTCATTGCACATCATGCAAACAATGTCTATTACTCCGTGCCAGGCCTGCTGGGATTTCAGATGTTTTGAATGAGAATTTTCAGACATTCCCCTAACGAGTTGTGAAGAGGAGGCGAGACTGCAGTGGCTATGCAGCAAACCCACTGAGAAGCAGTCAGAACACCAACAGTCCTTATCCTGTTATTCTATTATGTCTAATGTGTACTTATTGTGATAGACCCTTAATTAAAAGCTTGTAAGATATTAGAAACCCAATCACACTTATCATATTAGAAGCCTTCTATTACTAATCATGATTTAAATAAATCTATTTAATACAGACATTTTCTATACATGTTATCCAAACAACAAACAAATTTACCTCTTATCAGATGGGTACAGCTCTACCGTGAGTACATCTAGAGCATTCCATGACGCAATGCTGATTCCCCCAAACAGACAGAGCAGGGCGATCATGGCCGACTCGCTGTTCCCAAACGATAGGAAGAAACAGCTGACGCAGGAGATCACGCTGGAGCCGGCTGCAGGAGAGCAGAAAGTTAGCTAACATCCACCACACTCTTCTAAAACAACACATTTCTGAAACTCTCTCACTCACCCAGCATCCTCAGGCGTCCAATTTTGTCCATGAGCAAAGCGGACACGATGTTCCCAGGCAGGACAGCCAGCGTGCCCAGGAAACTGACAAAGTAGATCATGTAGGCGTTGTTCTCATCACTGAAGTCCAGCAGGCAGCCCTCTTTGTTATGCAGGAAGGTGCTGTTGATGAGGCGGCTGTTGATCAGCCTGTATTTAAACAAATCTGAAAAGAAGAAAGGAACAGTATTAGACAAGCAATGAATTGCCAATAAACATCTGTCGAGGGCAATAAATGAAAGCTAATATCAGTGAGAATGAGCTTTCATGGCCTGTTAGCCAGCAGAGCTTCAAAGCTTTTTGTCGGTCATCTGAACTTTCTATAGTGACCTTAGTTTAGAGAAATAAACTAACAGCCAAATAGAGTATATCTTATACATACACCGATCGGCCATAACATTAAAACCACCTGTCTAATATTGTGTAGGTCCCCCTTATGCCACCAAAATACCTCTGACCTGTTGAGGCATGGACTCCACAAGACCTCTGAAGGTGTTCTGTGGCATCTGGCGCCAAGACATTAGCAGCAGATCTTTTAAGTCCAGTAAGTTGCGAGGTGGGGCCTCTTTGAACTCTTTGTCATGTTCCTCAAACCATTCCTGAACAATTTTTGCAGTGTGGCAGGGCGCATTATGCTGCTGAAAGAGGTCACTGCCATTAGGGAATACCGTTGCCATGAAGGGGTGTACTTGGTCTGCAACAAGGTTTAGGTAGGTGGTACGTGTCAAAATAACATGCACATGAATGCCAGGATCCAAGGTTACACAGCAGAACATTGCCCAGAGCATCACACTGCCTCCCCTGGCTTGCCCAGTAGTTCTTCTGTGGGATCAGACCAGACAGGCTAGTGTTCATGCCCCACACGCCTCAGTGAGCCTTGGGCGCCTATGACCCTGTCACCGGTTCACCGGTTGTCCTTCCTTGGACCACTTTTGGTAGGTACTATCCACTGCATACAGGGAACATCCCACATGACCTGCCGGTTTGGAGATGCTCTGACCCAGTCGTCTAGCCATCACAACTTGGCCCTTGTTAAAGTCGCCCACATCCTTACGCTTGCCCATTTTTCCTGCTTCCACCACATCAACCTTGAGACCTGGCTGTTCACTTGCTGCTTAATATATTCCACCCCTTGACCAATGCGATTGTAATGAGATAATCAATGTTATTCATGTCACCTGTCACTGGTTTTAATGTTATGGCTGATCGGTGTATAAGCGCACCAATGTTCAGAGTTATGTTGGGATGTTAAAATCAGTGCACAAATCTGGGCCACACTGGCATTATTATAAACTTATTCTGTATGATTCAGTAATTTCTTTAATGAGAATTGAACATATTCTACAAATAAACATGAACTACATAAAAAAAATCAGTTCTTAAATCAGAAAGAAGGATGTTTCTATCAAAAATAAAGGCTAATACAGATAGACAATTTAACTATATGCAATATTAAGCAATACATTTTATTACAGGTGCTGATTTCTCAATCGTCAGAAAATTAAAACTATACAATCTAAAAAAATGTTGTAAATACACCCTGCTGCGTGCAAAGGCCATTTTTATATCCTCCTTCATAGCTGAATCTAGGCACAAGCAAATTAAGCAGACGTCTCATGCATCTTACTTATGATAAGATTAAAAAAAAAAATCGAGCCCAATGCAAAAGAGCTGTAAATAGTATGCATATATACCAGAAGCTGAAGTGGTGCTTTTCTCACAGTGTTGACATACACTGAGAATTTTTTAAAGGATTTTTTTTTTTATTCTTAGCAATGTTGGCACCTCTGACTGTATGATTAAAACTGAAAATGGTGCTCTTTGATGATGAGAATGCTTTCAAATTTCCATCAAAGTAGGTGTTTTCTCAGTAGAAAACGCAGCAGCAACACTCTTTAGCATTCCTTAACAGACAGAAAAGCAGGCAGTGTTGCTAGGATACCTGAAACCTTTCCCCTGCGTTACACGGTTCTACTGAATGAGGTCATTCTGACTGATGGAGAAATGCATCGGCTGACCGTCCTCTATTCAGTGATTATAAATCTCAGAGATCGAGGTCTGCTTCTCTCTGTCTGTCACATTGTCCACTGTATGATGTATGTCCAGGTGATTACAGCAGAGTGAATGGGATGTAGGATACGGAGCGGGATATAGAAGGCAGGAATGGATGTGCTTGAGAAAAAAATTGGCCTCGCTCTGACCTGTGTTGTAGAAGAGGGTGGCGATGAATGTGCAGTTCTTGAAGAAGGTGTTGGTGGAGGTGATGTCCTCAAAGTAACACTCTTCAAACAGGGAGTCCTCGAATACCATGGACTTCATCTTGAGATTCAAAAACCTACGACAAAGCCAGAAGAATGTCTCAGTGCTCTGGGAAAATCTACGGGGCCTAGCTTCAGTTACTTGGAGTTTTCAAACATGTATTAATCTATGTTCAATGCCTAATGAAACAATTTTATGGACATTATCCCTGCCGATTCACCCTGGTATGAAATCATTGGAAATGATCCAACGCAAACCTAAACCAACTCTGACTGGTCTGGTGTCTGTTAGTTTGAAGTGCTTACTTGGTGTTGAAGTACTCTCCCTGACGATGGATTTGGTTCTCCAGGGTGAAGTTGAAGGTCATGTGTTCCACTTTCTGCTTGATGAAGACCTTAGTGCGTGAGTTGTATTCCTGCTTTTGCAGGTATTTGATCATGTCAGGGAACCACACGGTCAGGCCGTAGTAGCTGAGAAGGAGAACGGGGCACTGATAAACGAGACACCTTGATACAAGCTAATGAGTCAGCATAGTAGGCTGTAGCAAAGTAGGCTGTGCTAGCTTAAATACAAAAACAAAATACAAACCAATAGCAATAGCTAAAACTTTTAATATTAGGCAGTTTAAACTAACATCCTGTAATGGATATACAGACAGATCATTTATGGATCATTCTTCAGTCGTGTCTCAAAGTTTCTACCTGAACGACATGGAGAACCAGACAGCCATCATCATGTAGGTGACACGGCGGTACTCTGGATTGAAGACGGTCAGGAAGTTGTTCCAAACCTACACAGGCACAGTGACATGACATTAGAACAATCAGGATATTATGTTATATAAAAACACCAATGATTGTATTGACGATATTGAACTAGCCAGCTAGTGTAATATGCCTATCAGGGTGTGCTAGGCCTATAAGAGCTAGCTAAATGTGACTCTATGAACGACCTGCCAATGTACAAATGCAAATATGACTGTAAAAAAACAGTAGAGAAAATCACAACTAGTAAATTCCATTGAATTCTGGATTCTGATTGGTCAGAAGATATATGGTGTTATATAATTTTCTTTAATATTAGCTAAATAGTGCAGATACAAGTCACAGGTTTATAATAATGCACTCGTTCTAATGCGCTATTGTTTCTATAGCAACAACTTGTATGGTGGACGCTCTACATAATCTAAGACTACAAACACTTCTGCACATGCTGTTATAAGAAAATAACCAATTTTGGAGTGGTAACTGTAACTTACACCACCATGTGTACTTATGTAATATATATCTCATATTTATCAGCTGTACCTGATGAAACAGATTAATGAGCTTGAGCTTCCAGCGCTGGTGCCAGGCTGTGGTATCATCTCCCATATCCACCAATTCATCCAACTGCTTCACGGTCTTAATGTTGGTCACCTGGAGGCACAACAGTATACAACACTTTATTAACCAGAACGACCCTTTATGGTCAGGTTTTCCTAAGTGCTTAACGCCAAAGAAAAGCATTGCCTCAAACGCATCTTTTCTTAACGAACCTCTCACCCCGAGCCTCCGCCACCCACAAAGACCACAAAGTAACAGTATCCACGGCAACACGCAGAAAATTCCACATCAAACAGCAGTTTGACTATTTAATATATAACCAATTCAAATGTACCTAATGTGTGGCACTTTGATCTCCACTACTGTCGTAACAGATAAATGGAAACTCAGTAGCACGAATGCATAATTAATATTAAAAGCATTTAAATTTCCCCAAACATTCATTTCAGGCAATTTTCTGAGCAAGTCACTGGTACTTACAGAGAAGACCCTCTCTGGGTAGCCCTTGGCCCTCATGTTGGTGTCATGAACTTGTTTCAGGATCATCCAGGCTTCATCATGCTTCCCATTCTATTATACAAAGAGACGTTCTACTTAAAGCTTGTTTTATTTTGGGTTTTTTTGGCTCAGTTTATGCCACTTGGCATGCCAAATGTGTCAGAATATAATTATTTATCCTCAAAAATCAAATCATAGAAATAATTCTGATTCGAAGAAACCTGCTCTACACTGTTCTACCCAGTGCCTTTACATAAATGTGGGGTTATTTTTGGAATAAAAATGAGCTGAGTCACTGACCTCCAGGAAGAAGCGTGGACTCTCTGGCATGGTGTTGAGAGCAGCGATGGCAGCCACCGAGGGGAAAGCGCACACCAGAACAAACACTCTCCAGCTGTGGAACTGATAAGCCGAGCCCATCTGGAAGCTCCAGCCTGGTGGAAGATATGAAGAAGGGTTTACCTTTACGACAATGCTAGTAATGAATGCTACTGTAGTGGCCAATAATAATGTGATGTGGGATTCGGAGGGTGAGGAAAGGACTGTTACCCTACTGGGGGATGGTGGTGATATTATGGGGCAGAATTGTTACTGTACAGAAAGTATGTGATTATTACTGCAGATAAAAAAGGGCATTTTTTAATTGTACTCCAAGGTACAATGCAAGTGGCTCCTCAAAGGTACGACCAGGGGTCCAGGAGTCCTTGAGGTCTAAATGTGTATCCAAAATGGATTTTAATGTATTCTACCTCCTCTATGCCCTTTAAGTTATGGTACATGTACCACCATGTTACCATAACTGCTACCATAGTGGATGGCAATGATCCGATAAAGAGTTTTGATAGTCACCATAATTGGGGATGATGGTATATACAGGGTTTTGATAGTCACCATAATGGAGGACAATGGCATTTAAAGGGTTTTTTTAGTCACCATAGTGGAGGACGATGGCATTTAAAGGGTTTCACCATATTCCCCCAATCACCATACTGGGGGGTGATGGTATTTAAAGGGTTTTGATAGTCACCATAATGGGGAATGATGGTATTTAAACAATTTTGATAGTTAACATAGAGGGGGATGAGGGTATTTGAATGAGTTTGATAGTTATCGTAGTGGGGGATAATGTTACATAAAGGGTTTTGATGGTCACCATAGTCACCCCGTATTTGAAGGGTTTTGATAATCATCATAGTAGGTGTGTGATGCTATTTGAATGAGTTTGATAGTTGTAGTGCGGTATGACTGCATGTAAAGAGAGTTTGAGAGTTACCAAAGTGGGGGATAATGGCATTTAAATGGGTTTGATAGTTTTCATTGTTGGGAATGGTGGTATTTTTAATGAATTGATAGTTACCATAGTGGGGGATGATGGCCCAGGCCATGGCTGAGGCATAGATTCCCCCAATCATCCAGAACATGCAGAGCCAGCTCAAATGTTCACCACGCTTCTCCTGAGCCAAAAACTCTGAGTAGTATGAGAAGACTATAGGGATGGACCCTCCAATCCTATAATCAGAAGGAAAAATTAGGATAGAGAAACAGTTCTAAACTTTACATACTTATATCCTTCATTAAAAAAAAAAAGCATTAGCTCCAAGGATTAGTAAGTTTATCCTTTATTTTGTCATAACAAATAATGATAATGTTCTTCCAAGCAGATCTTTTGGTTACTGTGTATTTACCCAACACCAGAGAGCAGGCGGCAAAACAGGAAGGAGCTGTATCCTTGGACAAAAGAGGAGAAGAAAGCAAAGACGCTGTTGATGGAGAGAGAGATGAGCAGAGTCTGTCTGCGGCCGATCCGATCAGCCAGACCGCCCCACACAAAAGCACCCACCATCATGCCCAGGTAGACAATGAGTCCTGAGAGACAGGGAGAGAGAGAGAGAGAGAGAGAGAGAGAGCGCGCAGGGGCTAGATTAAACATAACGCAATGTTGCCTAGCAACCTATATGAACATTAACTAGAAGGAGGCCATGATGTGAAAACAGCTATTGGATAAAGCTGACTGTCTCCAAACTGACCTGGATGTCCACGTTGTAAAGAATCGGTGAATGAGACATAAATAAATGACAGTATGATCTTGTTGGTTGGTTCTGTTATGACATATTTTGTCTGCAAATTACACAGTTTTAGGCTTCAAAGTTAATGTAAAAAGGATAAACCCCAGGTCCACTTCAGAAAAAAACTGGATAGTAGAGCAGCTATGTGGATTCTTGAAAGTTTTCCTGAACCCAGCTGAAATATGGCTCTGCATATATGTGGCTTGGGTGCCCGCTGATTGTGTGATTTGGGGTGTGAGTCCAGCAATGAGTCACACAGGCAACAGCAGAGAAGTCAGCATTTTGGCAGCGTCTCCATCGACATACTGTCACCACCCCTAACAGAGTCTGCCTCGCTGGCTGAGTGTTTTATTGATAATCTTGCTGCTTTTAAAGCAGTCGCATTTGTCAGGTTGTCACTGCAGCGGGTCATTTTGCTCATCTGAGGTTTCGGAAGACAGGAGTACAAATATTGCATAGACTCCACTTTCACTCTGGAAAACATTCAAGCTCATCCAGTAGAATGAGCCATATATAAATATTTGATGTTACACCACAGCGCTCGTGAATTCTCAATTCTGACTGGTTAGATTAATTTTCAAGAACAGCAGTGTTGACAATAGTGCATTTGCAAAGTACAGACTTATATAAATTCACTTCTTGTAATAAGTTATCGTTTCTATAGTTGCACCTTACACAGGGACTTGCATGGTGGACGCGCCTCATAAGCACATTAAAATGTGTATAATAGTTGATACAGAATAAGTTTTATTTAACATTTATAGAAGGAGTCTCCAGTGCTTTGTAAGTGTCACAGGTAAAGCTATAACTTTACGTTTTCTCACAATCTTCTGCACAGAGGAGCTTGTGCTTTGCAGTTTCTCTGTGACATGACAGGCTATATGTTTTTTGTCCTTTTAACTCCAAGAGAGAGAAAAAAAGAAAGGCTGGTGAGGGAATGACTGCTTATCGCTGCTGTAACGTAACTGATAAGAGGAACTATCTTGTTTCGTGGACGTTTCATAACATTAAATGTAACTATAAATGGATAAAAGGTATGACCTGTTGTTAGTTAATTAATAAAAAAAAAAAGTCAGCCTTGGCAAATTGCTGCAGTATAAGAGGAATAAAACACTGTGCTGTTATTGAAAGATACAATTTCAGGGTGGTAACTATTTTCTTATAACAGTAAATTATGAATAAATATGAAAGAAGCAAACTAATAAATATGTACATGTTTGGATGCTATTAACTACACTATTAGGGAAAAAGGGTCCATTAAGTGTTCTTTGGATTATTAGCAATTTGAACTTTTAAAATAGGTACTACATGTAATTACGTCTAAAAGGGAAATGCTTTTCCACTTTAGGGATAAACTGAAAAACACTTTTGAGTGCTAGTGTACCTTTTATTTAAATGATAACATGATTTGTTTTTTTAATTAAGAGATAATACATTTATATCGACTATAGAGAGGATTAAATGTGGCTTTGAGACTGTTGTTGTCCTACAGCCACAGCGAGAGCTAGAGGGAGGATCATGAAGGTGACTCGAGCTGTGGAGCTGGGAATTCGTCTGGCACGGCAGCTGACCATATTGTTATTCTCTCACCTTGGCCACGAGAGCCGGGGATGACAAGAGGAGAGAGATAGCCATCACCGCAATGCAGCAAAGAGGCCTTTTCTCTCAGATAAGGCTCAATAAGGCTCAATAAGCTGCCGTTGATGCTGTCTGTGGTTCTGACTGGAGTTCCCTCGATACCCTTCTGTCAGGAGTCACGGTGAAGATCTGAACCTATAGATAGGTCAGAGAGATCTGCCTCTGTGCCTTATACACTGAGCTGATTTAAATATTAGATTTGAAAACAAAAGCATTAACTAGACCATATACTATCTGAGTGCTCACAGTGTGACTGTGTATAGAAGTCTGGAGTTGCATGCCAGTATATATAGGAAACGTTCATATTGTAGTTGGAAAAAAAAAAAAAAACTACGAAGGCAACACCTCTTTAATACATTAAAATCCTGGCTTATTATTCAGTTATTCAGTAATTTAATGCATGTCATTCATATGAATAATAGCAGACTGATTTAAAGGACAGATTAATCGCAGATTTGCTGCAATTATACTGAGTTTAATCCCTTAAAATCACAGCTTATTATTCAGTTATTCACCTTAATGCATGTAATTCCGAAACTACTAACAGGAAAGGCATGCGATCTGAACATCTGTCTGAATTTAACAGCATGTTTAACAGTACAGTTTTCCCCGTATATTTGTTCTATGGTTTATTTTATTGCAGTTTACACTCTTGAAAATAGAAGTTCCAGCAAAGATTATTTAGAGAGATACTGTAGAAGAACCATTTTTTAGTTGCCTAAGGATTACAGAATCTGGGTCTGATAGTTATGCTGGGAAAATGTTGATATCTACGTATATTTAAAGCTTTAAATAATCCAACATGACTTCATCAGTTCGTCAGTGTTGTTTAGTTCTTAGCTTTGTAAAAGGGTTCTACTTCTCCGAAGGGGAAACCTTCTGTTATATGTTTTTAAGGGTTCGACCTTTTTTAGAATCCTAAAAAAAAAAAACCTTTATATCGATGTATCTTGAATCTTGAGCCATTTTTGTTGGTGCTACAGAGAACTGGAAAAAAAAGGTCTACCTCCCACTTACCTGGGGCAGCAAAAAAATGGTTAAATATTCATCAGTCAAAAGGTTCTTTGGGAAAAGAAAACGTCTTTAAGTTTGTACATGACTAGTCCAATGAAAAATACTAAAATCTTTATTCTATTTTAATGACTGGTCAAATAAAAAGATACTAAATTAAGTTGTAATGACACTTTAGGTGTGTAATTTGTAAAGCCAAAAGCCTTTCGGTATCATTTTTTACATTTCCATACAAATATTTATAGTACAATTACACTGAGGGATTACACACAGTATAGTTTGCAGTAAATGGTTGTTCATGTGGGTTTGTGAATCTAAAATATTACTTTAAACACGACGTGAACAGAAAAAGAACGCTGGAACTTAAAAATATTAAACTGCAAAAAGAAGGAAACAGTGCATATTAGCACATTTTAACTGTGATACCTGGTTCATTAATAACAATGATGCCAATGCTTCACACTGCACCCTTCTACAGTGATGCCATCTAAACAGCCAATCAGAGCTGAGCTGTTGCTCGGTAACGAACAAATGGGTGGGGCCACTTCCATCATTCTGATTGAGTCTCGGAGGAAGAAGGGGGAGGACGGGCTAGAGACAGCCGAGCTTCCCATGTCAGAAAAAAGAACGAAAGGACAGTGAGAAAGAAGAAGTGTGTGTGTGTGTGTGTGTGTGTGTGTGTGTGTGTGTGAGAGAGAGAGAGAGAGAGAGAGAGTGGGAGGAGGGGACAAGAGACAACCGCAGACGAGTCTCCTGAACAGAAAACTGGGGAGGCTTCAGGCTGAGAAAGCAAAAAAGAGAGAGAGTGAGAAATAGATGGAGAGGGGGTGTGATGCTATTTATAGTGTGTTTTTTTTCTCCGTACTGCAAATGCATTCTCTCTCTCTCTCTCTCTCTCTCTCTCTCTCTATCTATCACACATACTCTCTCTCACACTCTTTCTGCAGGGAATTCACTGTGCCTAAAGAGAGAGCTCAGTGAACTGTAGCGGCTCCTCCATCTCTCCCTCTGCTCCACCTCTGTAACGTAGCGAAGGTGCTGAGCTCGCTCATCGACAAAACAAACAGGACAAACCATCCAAGGCACCGTGTCACCTCACTGTCACTCCTCCCTGCACCGCGCTCGCTGAGTTTGGGTTTAGGAACAGGGTAAAGACAAAAATGTGTTTAATAATGAGTGCTAATGAAATCCTACCGCTCTCATACACACTCTGTGTCATGCGGTTATAGGAAAACAATCAACAGCAGGGAGTTACTGTTAGCAGTTTTCCTATAACAATAGGTCCGGAAGTGTCCTCATACCACAGCAGTTTGCCACACGTTGTACTTTTTATCTGTTTACAGTTACATTTACTATAACATGTTCCTCTTTTCACTTATGTTAGAGCAACCATTTTTCGAAAAGTGTAAACTCCTCTGTCCAGAAGTTACAGCTTTACCTCTGACTGTTGCAAAGTGCTGACACTGACTGAAGTCTTCCTTACATAACGACAAGCGTCCATCATACAGTCCCTGTGAATGTCATTTTAATGTCACCTTTAGGACACATGGGGTTTTGGCCAAAACGTTTAGGCATCCTGCATTTCAGAAGATTTAAGTTTAGCAAATAAATTATCTAAACACAGGATCCTCAACATGGATACACATCCTACAGTACATTATAATGGAGGAAAATGATTATAGTATATTTTAAAAGCAGCACTGGGAAACACTGGGAAAAGGGAAGCAGATGTGGAAGTTTCTAAAAAAAAATTAATTTGATAAAGATTTTATTTATAATCGCATTTTGGAACCCTGAATTAATAATGGACTGAATCATAAGGTCTCTACAGAATTTAATTTTCTAAATGAATCTCTAAATGAGAGGAGTTGGTAATAAACGAGCTCAGTGCTTAGTGTGTGTGAAATGATGATCAGGGATCTGTGTGTGCAGAGTACGGAAATTCTTCCTACGCGTCCACGCCGCTCATTCTGATTGGACGGTGTCATGTGACACACACACTTTACATCTTTGTGCACTACTTCTATTGACCTCTTATTTACAGTAGCTGAATATTTCTGTGCCTACACCTAATCCTAACCTTACCCTCTGTAACTAAAAGAAACCATTTGCATTGGCAGAAGTGGAACCTGACGTGGTCTTCTGCTGTTGTAGTGTGTCTGTCTCCAGGTTCCACGTGTTGTGCGTTCTGAGATGGCTTTTCTGCTCACCACGGTTGTAAAGAGTGGTTACCTGCGTTACCATTCTGACCTCTCTCTCAACAACAGCTCAGAACTGACACTCACTGGATGCATTTTTTTTTTTTTTTTTTGTAGCTGTTTTTCACACGATTCTCTGTAAACTCTAGAGACTGTTGTGTGTGAAAATTCCCAAAAGATTTTCTGAAATACTCAGACCAGCCCACCTGGCACCAGCAGCCATGCCAAAGTCACTGCGATTACATGTTTTCTCCATTCTGATGTTAGATGTGAACATTAACCGAAGACCTGGATCTACATTATTTTATGCATTGATTGGATGATTCCAGGAGTGTACAGGTGTTCCTAATAAAGTGGACGTTGAGTGTATGTACCTGTATATTATACAAGCATATATTATATATCTATAACTCCATGGTTGAAGTGAACAGAATTACAGGATTGTCCTCATATAAAGAATAAAACACACGTGAGCACTGTCTTTACTGCCTTTTGGCTGTGGAAGACATTTATTACAATAGCACAAATGCTGTGCAAAAAAAAAAAGCTGCCTCCTCATGAATATTACATTACGCTAGTGATGACACTGTACGAGACACATAAACATAAGGAAATGTGAGTTCCTCGTGGAAAACACAAGCACTTTCATTCACGTTCTCAGTGAATGAGTGTGAAGCACAGAGCCATTTCTGTTTAATTATACCGTAATGGAGGACGTTAACTAAGTAATCTCCATTTTCTCTTCCTGCAGCACCGTGGCACTGTAAAACGTTTCCTTTTCTGCCAGTTAATTATAGCTCCGAATGCGTCATCACATTGTAGAGGAGAGAGCGGCCGTGCGCTTCGCTGTGTGTTCTCCCCTCAATAGAGCTGACAGATGGTGTACTGGGCGTGAAATGGGAACGGACATCAGCCTGCAGGAATATACCATCAACTACGGTTTGAGATCTCAGCTGGCACAGGAGCGATAAATAAATATGTGTGGGTATAAATGTTTTACAAACAGCCAACTAAAAAAAAAACTACCATTTGCAATTGCTCGAGGAAATGTGATCACTTTCCACATTTCCACCTGCTAATGAAAAGATTTAAAGTGCTGATGAATTACATGGTAATGAAGTCACCCTCCTTACCATTGAACATGTCATTTTTTCCCCGCTACAAACTACCAAGGCTTTTTATCAGGCTTTTGGCTGGACTGAATATAATCATTAAATATAATCATTCACATAGGTCCTGTAAAATGTAACAGTCCCTTTCTCCAAAGTTAAAGGTTTTATAGTGTCACAGATTTCCATCAACCTGAAATATGCCTGCTACATATCTATTTAAAGGACAAACATACAAGAAATATCTGGTCACCATTAACCTCATTAAAAATACCAGGAATATTAATATGTTATGAATATTCATAAATATGTCTTCTGAATCTCACAGCTAGTCAGCTAGCTATGTGCTAGTTAGCTAGTTCAGTAGCTGAGTAATGAATATATTTCAATCATAACAACGACATTCTAACCAAAATATGACCAAATATGACCAAACAACCACGTTACACTCAAAATATGATGTTGCCATCACCTAAGCTAGCTTACAGAGTAGTAACAGTAATGCTTTATCAAACCATGTTGATTGTTTTCCTATAACAACATGTAACAAAGTGTTTTATTCCTGAATTATGTGTAATGCTGTTGTGTGGTTTTTTTTTTTATCGTCCTGTCTTTCCACTGTGCCATTGCTGAAAATGAACCCTTAAATGAGCTGACAGATGACTTACCCAGCATGCCTTTATTAGGCTCCGACAGGCACATGTCCTTCTCAGCGCTGGGTAACACAAAACCAACCACGAAGATCTCCACGCCGTCGGCCATGAGTGCCAGCCCCAGGACGAAGTACAGCGTCCACTGGAAGCGTCCGTGGCCGCACTCCTGCAGGATGGTCTCGTATTGCTGCGCCAGCTCCTCCTGATCCTTGCGTCTCTCGCCCTCGTACTGCGCCAGGTCACGGTGCTGCACCCGTGCCGCTCCACCCACCTGCCCGTCCGCCTTGCCTGCTGACGAGTCCTGTCTGGGGATGCCCTGGTACTCGCCCTCGTAGATCTCATCGTCCTCGTCGTGGCCCTCGGTGGAGTCACTGTGGGCAGCGTCATCATCGTCGTTGGCACGGCTGTTGCTGCGGTAGTAGCTCCCGTCCTGCGCCTGCACGGGGTAATCATCGTCATCATCATCCTCCTCGAAGCGTGTGTACGAGCGCTTGGTGTACTCGTCAGCCATGCGGTCCACGTGACGGCCCACTTTCTTCCCTGCCTGCCGCTTCACTTCCTTGGCGATGTCCTTGGCGCCCTTGATGAAGGCCGATCGGTCTCGGTAGCCCTCGTCCATGTTGATGAGATCTTTGCTGGAGTGAACACTTGCTGTGGTGGCGGGAAGTCAGTGAAGGACACTTAGCATATAGCAGAGTGGTTTTTGGAGTTTAAAACCCTCGACAGTGTCGGGCACCTGCAGCACAATGACACAAAGTGTTATTTTTTAATTATTCCTTTTTAAAATATATACAAAATCTAGGCATTGGTTTGTTATTTAATGAAATGCATAAACCAAAAAAACAATGGCTAAAACATTGATAAAGTTAGATGCTAATGCATGGAGATGTTAACATTTACAGTTTAGCCAAGGCACTTATGATTCTTGACTCCTAGCTATGTTGATACAAGAGACACCTAAGAACTGCGTTTCTGCTTTTTCAGCTAAAACAGCGGTCAGACCAAATGCGAATAAAATTCACCCAGCTGAAAAGGTGATTCACTGAAGGGGAAAGGACAGGAAAGAAGCACATTTACTTCTGGTAGTGGTTACTTTCACTTCACACCTGAAACCAAGAAGGTGGGATTGTTGTCTCTTTGGTCAGTAAAAAAAAAAAAAAGGAAGAGCTCCTAATTATTAAGTAGCGCTGACATCAGACTTTTGCCTCAACCGTACGCTAGGGTTTTTGTGGTAAAATTCTGTTGTTTTTTTTTCTCTGCTTGCTAGCATTTTCTTGTTAGCAATGCTGCCATCTCTGCAAAAAGATCATTTCTTTTTCAATTTCTTTTCAACATAAACCATGGATTATCGTCAGGAATAAAACATGCTAATATGTTTTATACGTCATGATGGCATTAGAAAAATGCAGCTATGTAAACTTTTTCCACGGTAAAAGCATCATGCGTTGCGTTTGCAGCAGGAAGCTGACAAGTTGCTAGCTGCAAGAAAATCATTTCAACTATGAGAAAATAATGTATTGCAAAACAAATCAGGACCACTAATCACTTCAAATCAACTGATGTAGAATTTGTGGAGATTTGTGGACAAAGTAGGCTAGTTAGATAACCTTGTTAGCTAACATTAGCATAATTATGGATTGAAACCTTTTTTTCAAGTGGACCTAGGACCAGAAATAAGCTCATTTATATCTGTATTTGGTCTTTTCACTTATTTAATGCACAGTTTATTCTCCTTTCACTTTTGAAGCCAGCAGCCGTGGCCAGATGATGCACACCGCTCACAAGTGATGCTACGCTGCTATCAATTACGCTAAATAGTGTATTAATTAAAAGGCCATTCATTAGCGAGGCGATTTATGGTGACAAAATGATATCTGGGTAACAATTTCCTGTAGGATTTCATGTTATGGAGCAACATTTCCAGTTACTGTGTACAATCCATGATGGTTTTAGTGCACTGAAAGGTCATGGTTATTAATTGAATTGATGAATAGTCGTGTCTGTTTTGGTTATTAAAGTGCTGCGAGCTGTGGAAACAAATCTCTGAGGGACGTGGCTCTAATCCAGCCTCATTATTCAGAGGACCATCGACTGGTCGTGTTTTTTTTTCTTCTTTCTTTTCTTTTTTTTCAGTACATGCTGAGGCCCTGCATGTGACCTTGGTCTGTCTCTCTCTCTGTGATTTTAGTATTTAAAGGAACATGCTGTGAATTTGACAACTACATCATGAACAACCACAGCAATTAAAAAAGCTCCCGGTGGGAAGTTCTAAACTCGTAGTTTGTTGAACAAATTAACCAGCCTTGAAAGCCGGCGTTGTTATTGTGATATAGATAATAATTACGCCGCGTCGGTGGGGCAGTCGCGTGAATATTCGTAGAGAAACGTTTCAGAGCGGGAGGTACCACAGCACAGTAAAAGAAACATCTCAGTTTGTCACTGTGTCCTCTCGTTCTTCTCTTCTCGCTTTTTCTCTCGTCACTGGGGTAATTGCTTTGTGGGATAGCCTCGCTGTTGTGTTCCTCTCCACAAATAGAGCTCATCAGCTTGGCTGAGCATGCTGGGCTTTCTCCTCTCGCTTTTCTCACCACTCTGCGTCCCTGGAGATAACGAGGCGGCCAAACGATCGCCCCTTCCATCTCCGGGAGAAAAGGACGATCTGAAGAGCGCTGCTCATTTCAGCACGTGTGTTTGAGCAGCAGACGCATCGCTAAGCGAACTGCCTCAGCGTCATTTCACTGATAACTGAGCACACAGCAGCCGAACAATTACAGCACTGTGCTTTTATTAAACACAGGTCATAAATGTGTCGGCGGTTATTAAAGAGGCAGCAGCAGAGCAAGTCAAAACCTGTACAGCAGTGAGGCAGTATGACGTCATCTGTGTTCATGACTGACCAAATATTACCGCCCTATTCACATCTCATTTACACCGATTAAACCTCTTTTCTATATCATTAATAAACAATAGTTCGTTAATGATATCCACTTATAAATCCACACCATTTCTACTTTCAGCGTCTACTTGCTGTTTGATTTTTTTTTTTTTTTTTATAATCTTTACATTCTGAAATGCAATACAATGTCCCTGTTCTAGTTTTAATTTCCTCCAAACATACGTTTTCAAAATTTCTGGATAAACGCTCTATAAGTATCAGTAATCGCCAAAATGGCTGTGAATGAGTTCATGTCATTTATTGCATGCTCTGTTGTCAAATGTATGTTAAAATAACACATAGATTAAATATGACAAAATGAAAGAATGCCGGCCAACATTAACAATGTATGTGGAAAAAAACATAATAAAATTAAATATATAAAAATGTAAAGCATTACTTTTGGTAACTAAATAAAAATAGAAGCATTGTGAGAAATTTAGTAAAAAATAAATAAAAATATTGTGGGTAAATAAATAAATAAATAAATACTGTATTGGATGGATACATTAATAAATAAACAATAATAATAACAATAATAATAATAATAATAATAATAATAATAATAATAAATACTAAAAAAAGGAAAAACCCTTTACCATAGGTAAATAACATAAAAATTCTTTTTAAGCATTAATGTTAATTACTAATTTATTTTGCTTCCTTTTTGTAAACACAGTGTAGTTACTGCTAATGTTCACTTAATTACAAAATTTTAATTATAGTAATTACAATGAATGAACAACAAAAAAAATTGACAGTTTTTGGTATCACGTTATTTAAAATATGTTTACCAGTTTTATATTTAATCATATTAGTCTCATGATGAGATTTTTAGATGTTTTTATTTATGATATATAATTTTTGCTGTTTTCTCGGGGTAAATCCAGTGAGATTTTCTCAGAGAAGACGGAGCATGATAAAGTGATCTTCTTGAGAACCTTTTAAGCTCATCATCGATATCTATGTCCAAGCAATGATCTTACGTCTCATCTCTCATTATCGGCTTTACTGCAGCATTAATGGGCTTCCTGATTAGGGCCCCATTTGAAAAAAAGACACACACTGCACTTCGTAGTAATAAATATGTGAAATCGTATTCATATTTACGCTCCGCGTTCAGAGAGAAAGTTGATTATGAATAATTTATGAATAAGTCCAGCTGTTTGGTTTTCCTCTCACATAACCCCCCCTGACCGGGGTGCAGACGTCACGTCCGGCTCTCCACACACCCGTTATTATCAGGTCACTGTTTGTTTTCCATCTCGTTACCTGGCCGACAGGTGTGACACGCGCTGCAGCTGTTAAACAGCTACTCCATGATCATCTTATATTATTGAGAAAGCACAAAACAGCTACGCACTTATATATAGTTTCAACAAAAAAAACACAAATAATCACATGATCATGATCATTTTTAAGCATAATTAAATATAAATTTAACTATAATTAGCTACATTTTGGCCATTTGTACCTTAACAACCATAAAAAATCTACTAAAAGCCATACTATTGTCACCATCTAAGTAGTAATCTCTCCAGCATTAGCTATTTCACTCTAGTAGCTAACAAGCTGGAGAATTAAAACCAAACACTAGCAAGCTAGCAAGCATTAGGTTATGCTGCATAAACCAGTTGCCAACATTTAACATTTAGAAAAATGTTACTTAGACACTTTGCTCTTTACAGGTGGTAAGCTGATTACTGCGATTAGAGAAATCTTAAATGCTACTCCTTATGTACTTGTACCTTTAAATGTAATTGTAAGGCCATTTGTGGCCATTGGAAATGATGATTTCAGCTCTTGCTGATGCGTCGATTAAAGTGAGAATGTAATGTGTTGGAAAAGATGTAATGAGCGAGAGAAACAGTAAAGAAATGAAGCGTGATTTATGACTTCTATCATCTTTCTGAAACGTATTTTAGTGCTTGCTATTAAAACGATCACTCGTATCGCTGGTTTCGAGTATACAGGGCGATCCTCTAATTGATCTCCCTCAATGTCCTGCAAAGTCAAGCCAGCGGCTGATCCATAAACCAAATGCATTATTGATCATTATTGATCGAGGTCTGATGACGTGAAACCTTAAATGCGCATTGTTCTGAAAATGTACTCGTCTAAAAGGCTTTGTCTGTGTGACAGTACAGAGATGAGTGCTGCGTTTGTGAGCGCTTCACCGACATCCTCTTTGCTAATGACTCAGCAGGGAGCAGTACTCTTCCTCTGAGTGGAACGCTTACATTTCAATTAGATTCGATGAAACACATCAGTGCAGCTAAGTAAAAGCAAGAGTTCAGCGACCATTCGGTGCCGTCATAAGGTCAAATGGCTTCTGCTGCTGTAGAAGATGGCTTTTTTGAAGCAATCTGCAAATCTAGAGAACCAAAGTTTACAGCATTTCCACCCTAATTCTGACCCAAACCTCACGTTTGCTGAAATAAAGGCCAGTTGTTTGGTGCGAATAGCCGGCAGCGATGAGGACAAATGGGAGTGCACTGGGATGACTGGAGTCCAGCAGCAGTTACAGAGAGCATCTCCTGCATGCCTCATTAGGAATGACTCGATTGTGAAGCAGCGATTGTGTTAGGGGTTGGTAAGCGCCAGCTCTTGTTTAGTGCTGATGAAAGACCTAATTATGTAATTTTTTTCAAGCTGCATTGATGGCGCCACTGGGAATGCAGCGCTTCTCTGAGACTCTGAGGCTACAGAAGAGCACCATGACATCGACTCTTCAGGACGGAAAAGGGGGGACAGTGGGGGGAAAAAAGTCGTCATTGCACCAAAGTCTGCATCACTCAGCTACGGGTACTACTGACAAATCCCAGCGGAGCTCAGCCAGGAGCAGACGAGAGGGAATACCCAGTATGAAATGAAGAAAGAAGAGACAGATAGTGATCGTATAACTCAGGGTTCTCCCAATTCCAATGGTCCTGGAATACTCTTGCTATGAATGTTATAATGTTTTTCAGCCCTAACTATGTTTTTTGAGTCTGAATCAAACAGCCAAAAAACGCGGAATCATGAAAATCATGAAAAAAGTGACGAAAAAAGACAAACAAAGTTAAATAAATGACTCGGCAAATGGATGAATAGGTGTGAACGCAGACTTAAAGCTGCGGTACGTAAGATTTCTTGAGAGAAAAATCCACCAAAACATGACGTTCCTGAGCTGCTGTGAGCCGCTCTCGAATGGCTGTAATGATAATTTACACTTGGAGCTGCCGATTCTCATGCGGTGTTTGGACGTGTCTCAGAGGAAGCACGTGTTAGCCCTCACCCTCTCTGGTTGGAAGCTGTTGTCTGCCAGGGAGAACTAGCTAGGTGGAAATTGCCAAATGGCCAAATTGGGAGAAAATGGGGTGCGAATCCAAAAAAATGCCTGCTTGGTAAGAATCATAAACCAGGGATGAGAACCAGGTAAGAACCATAAACCAGGGATGAGAACCAGGTAAGAACCATAAACCAGGGATGAGAAACCCACAGCAAAGGAGTCAGAGCTAAATTTAACCGAGTGCACAGTAACAAATTTGTCATTTTGCTGGGCAGATGGATGAAACCCAGGGGGAGATTTCCCATTTAGTCGTGCTTACTCAAGCCAAATCCAATAGGAAGACAAATAAAATAATGCAGGGCTGTCAAATACATAACCTGGTTCTAAAGGTTCTAACCCGGCCCACCAAATAAATATTGCTCTAAATTAAAATCTTCTTGAGGACCATAACTGAATTGAAAAATGTTTAAAAAAAAAAAAAAAAAGCTATTCTAAAAAGTTATTCTACTAGGAGGCAAAATAGAGCAGTAATTTTTTATGCTTTAAATATGTCATTTACGTGTTTTATTTGTAAACACATTTGCAATCTATACTGATTTTTCAGCCCACTTCAGTATTATTTTCAAGTAAGTCTCCGTTCCGGGATTTAACCCTACGAAAGAAAAGAAATCTTCAAGTGGGTGGGGGTGAATACTTACGCAACACACTGTATGTAGATGGTAAAACCGTAATGTGGATAATTTGTAATGGACTGCAGTGTATTTATCTGTTTTGTAGATGATGCATTCAGAATGTAGCTTTCAGACAAATGCAGATAAACAAACATTTAAGAGGAATTGTTGATGCATTATTGGTCACTAAACTGATTTTTTTTGGCCCACCCACTTGACAATGCGCTAAGAGTAGCATGGCCTGTTATCTAAAATGAGTTGTCACCCCTGGCATAGACACATCTGATCAGAATCCACTCATTCGTTTCCATTAGATTTGCATTTCACACGCTATATGGTATAAAATATGTAATGGCTTCCATTGAGCACATAAATGTCAAACATGATAATCCAAAAAGGGCAAAGAGCTTAACCTGGTCTGATACGCCATTGGCTTTGAACTAGCTAATCATACTGATAATCCATCTGTTGTAGATTTAGGATTTACAGATTTACGGTGTGGATGTGGTGGTACATGGTCATTCACAGAGATAACAGAGCTAAACACCACCACTGCACCAGATTTTTAGGTGTGGGTGGGTGAGTCACATGAATTAACCGGAAGGAGAAAAGGTGATGCTTGCGGCTTTATATAAATATATTTTAAAAACTCACATAATGAATGTTTTTGTCGAGGCTCATTTGGAACTGCGCAGCCAGTTCCATTAGACAGTGTCATATTAGCGGCCTTGATGACTCACAGCATCCTCGCTCCGAACGCTATCATCTCCCACCGTCAGCTCCACATCACACACCCACACACACCATCTGATGCCCACCTTCTGCCCAGATCATCCTTCAGTCCTCCTCTTCCAGCACAGCTGGATGGCAACATCCTTCAGAGTCGGACTTCAGCACCACAAACATCGTTTTAATGTTCTCTGCTAAGAAGCTTTCCTTCCTTATGACCTAAAAAAGTGCTCAATGTCATCAAAATATGTGGGAAAAAAAGGACCACACTGTACATTCTGATTGGTCAGAAGGTGTTGATTAGGTTTCTGTACCAGCAGCTCTGTCAGAAGTGCAGCTGCAAATCACAGGTTTATATTAATATTAATGTGCTTCTTCTGATGCATTGTTGTTTCTATAGTAACAGCTCGTTCACAGGGACTAGTACAGCGGACATGCTACGTAATCTAAACGTGTTGTTATGTAACAAAGAAAAACATATAATCATCGGCATGGTGAAGTTTTCTGGAGAAATGTTTTTATGTAACATTTTTTGGAAGGAGTCTCCAGTGTCAGCGCTTTGTAACAGTTAGACCTAGAGCTGTAAGGACAGAGGAGTTTACGCTGTTTAAGCTGTGTTTTTTGTCTTGTTACCTTCACGAGAGAACTAAAAAGAGAGGATGGCGAGGGAATAACTGTTTATGGCTGCTATAATGTAAGCGTTTTCTACGTTTAATATCTGTGTGTCTTGCATTCTGAAGGTACTGAAAGGTTCAGTGTTGCGTGACATTTATGATGATTATAAGAGAACGCTCAGGCCTGTGGCAATAAACAACCTGAATTTGAATTCTGTGTGCCGGAACTTTCACCACAAACAGGATGAAACGCTGCAGTGATAACCCGAAAGGAACTAGTTTGTTCTGCAGATGTTCCACTACATTAATGTAACTATAAATGGACAATGCAATTTATTTTTTAATAAATAAAAAAAATCACAATCGTCTGCAAATTGTTGTGGTATAAGAGGAATAAAACACTCCAAGTTTTACGATAACAGCACAACACTGAGTGTTTTATTACTTACTTATATAACAATTGCACATCCACTCGTACACGTTTTTAATTGGAGGTAAAAGTAACAGTGTTCTGTTGATCATGCACTTTCCATCCACCTGTTCTTATAAACTCCCCGAACAGAATATCAGCTGCATGTGTCACTTCTTTTCTGATTTAGAGGGTACGGGGAAGCATCGATACTGGCACTGTTATCAGGTATCGATCCGATACCTTGCTGTTATGCACACTCACACTCGTGAAAATGCTCCAATACCAACATCACATACCACGTGATGCTATGTAATTATAAACCTAGTGTACAATGTTGCGCTACTGAACAAACGACATGAAATGACAATGATCTGGACTTATTTCATGGCTAAGGACGCCAATCAAAGCAAAGCGAATTAACAAACTGTGCTCTGCGAATATATCAGGAGGAGAAACTACAGCATAGTCCAAAATTACAAGTAACCTGATAAAGGCGAATGTGCAGATAAACCGCTGCATGCGAGAGCAGCTCACTTCTGCAAGCACTGAGCACTGAGACATTCAGCTCTCGAGTCGAGGTGCAATTCACGGCATTTTTAATGGCCACACTCACTTATCGTTACTCTGCTAACGCACGCCCTCACACACTCTATTAAGCAAAATAACATGTTGCACATAAAACTCATCATGAGGAGTTCATCGCCAGCAGCACACGACAGCAACTGAACTAAACAGAGCTAAATAGCAGAGCTAGTGTTTCATGACATCCCTGATTAATTATCGTTATGGAAGAGTACCAAAAAATGGACTCACATCAGTGCATTGCTACTACTGTACTGACTCATGTTTTTGCTCATTTTAATACAAAGACAAACATAACCGCTTGCAATTAATGAAAGACAGTGAAGGCCATTTTGCATTAGTAAAGGTCATGACATCATTACTAGGCACATTAGCATTTTTAGTTGCCTTATTGCTTCAGTCTGAATGAGATGGGGAGCTGCTGGAGAAGGAACAATGTCGCTTTACAAATGACACACAATAGAAATTGTTTGCTGTTTGTCTGCAGTCTGAACAGCTACAGAATAAAGCAAGTCCCGCGTCTGGATTTGCTCAGAGAATAAAATAGAAAAGAAGGCGCCATTTTACTTTGCAGCTCTTTAAGCCTTTCAGAGCCCACTATAAAGAGTTGCGGGTTCGAATCCCACCTCTGCCATGTTTGCACGGAGTTCGCATGTTCTCCTCGTGCTTCGGGGGTTTCCTCTGAGTACTCCGGTTTCCTCCCCCAGTCTGAAGACATGCATTGTAGGCCAACTGGCATTTCCAAATTGTCTGTAGTGTGTGAATGTGTGTGTGATTGTGCCCTGCGATGGGTTGGCACCCTGTCCAGGGTGTCCCCTGCCTTGTGCCCTGAGTTCCCTGGGATAGGCTCCAGACTCGCCGCATCCCTGTGTAGGATAAGCAAAAAATCGTATTCTTTCAGCATTAATGTGTGACTCCATTTAACATGCACGGCAGTCGTGGCCTAATGGTTAGAGTTGGACTTGCAACCCGAAGGTGAAGCTGAAGGTCACGGGTTCGAGTCTCAGGCCGGCAGGGGTGGTGGGTGGGGGGAGTGAATGACCAGCCCTCTCTTCTACTCTCAATACCCCGACTGAAAAAAAGGCTGCCCACTGCTCCGGGTGTGTGTGTGCGCACTTGGATGGGTTAAATGCAGAGCACAAATTCCGTGTATGGGTCACCATACTTGGCCACAAGTCACTTCACTTACATCTCATGCTTGGAACATTCTTTTCCACGAGTCGTCCGTTATCAGTTATGAAAAATACATTTTAGTTTCACTCAACCCTGTTACCTGAACGCATTTTTCATATTTCACATTTTCAGCAGGAAGTTGCATCATCTGAATTTTCTGAATCTCACTGGATGAAGAAAATGAACCTCTTTAGTTCTTTTTTATTTTCAGTGATAGTTTGACATGGACGGATGACGTCATTTTGAAAGTTCAGCCCTGTTACCCAAATTAGAATGTCTGTTGTGAAGAAGTGCTAAGAAATAAAGTTACAAAGGCTGAATGGCACCGCATCACCCAGGAGATAACAGTGTGTCCTCCAGATGTGCATGCTGTCGTGTGTAAATCTTTTGCTCTGTTTTACTTTCCTGTCTGTTTGGTTAAAGACGGAGTCCTGGTTGTTCATCAACGGCGTAAACATAAAGCGGCACGTGCACAGCCTTTGCTAAACAAGCCATGGTCTGATTCAGATCATCTGCTGGGTTTCAGAAAGACCTTGAGTAAGTGAAATGCAGAATGGTTTCATGGAGAGAGGACATTTCGAGACAGCCCTCATCCCTCTCTGCGCTCACTGTCGCCATGGACACACTCGCTCCGTCATCGTGACTACAGCTCGTCCATTTCAACTCGACACACTCCAGGAAACACTCACGACCCTGACGACCCTCTGTTCTGATTTAGCAGCGTTTGGCATTTAATCGTAAGCCCCCTTTCAGAATGACAGTACTGTAAATCTACCGGCCACCCAAACTAAATGCATGCTTCATCTCAGAGCTATACAATTTTATTTTAACTTTCTGCACAACCTCTTCCAATATAATAATACTTGGAGATTTTAACATTCATGTCAACAACCCCTCTTGCCATCTTGCTACAGAATTCCTGCAGTTATTGGATTGCTTAAACCTCAGACAACATGTTGATGTTCCTACACACACTAAGGGGAACATTCTTGATTTGGTCATTACTGAGTCTCCCCTTTTAAA
>CM040996.1:1640598-1680867 GCA_022985145.1 Pangasius djambal | reverse complement strand
CAAGTCACACAAGCAGCTAAATTCTCTTGATTTTCATCAAGCAATCTCCTCATCACCAGAGTTACGCCAAGCTTTATTTCATCTGCATCACTGAGAATAATCAATCTAGTCTAGAGATGAAGCTAGGCTAGTTAGTTAGTCGATACTAGCTAGGACTGGTAAGAGCGTAGTTATGGTTACAGTTTGCATGACACCTGAGTTGCTTTTTTTTTTCTTATCAACAGAAAAAAAAGCCAAAATGTTCAGAATTTTTCAACTTCATGCAAATAAGAAGCGTGTTATGAGCAATCAGATGGCATAGATAAAGAGAATTCATAGCCCGTCCATCAATAAAGCAGCACAACGTTTCAAATTTACTACTTATAGGCAAGTATACACAAAAAGGAGTCTTAATCAAGTCAAAATCAAGCAGGAAATTATATTGCTTAAAAATGTGTTTCATCAAAACACAAAAAGACACCAGTTAAAATTATAAGCATAAAGCAACTCAAAGTGAGACGTCGTTTGGAATTTAAGTAATTTTAAGAAACACACGGACAGCCTGTGTTTCACTGAGACGCAGAAATATCGCACGACTGCGCATGAATTTTAGTGACACTCCCACAATATGGACAAAACCACTGATAAAAGAAACGTTTTGCTTAACTGCGACGTGAATGAAGCCTCTCGTTACGTCACATCTTTCATATTTACTGAATCTTATGTTTTAAGATAACTGTGTAATGGGATCTAAACAGGGTAAGTTTAGTATTAGGTACGGAGTTAGTGCTCTTACATTTTCTTACGACTTCTTACTGTTTAACAAAATTGAACCTTATTAAGTGATGTTTTCCTCTTTCTCCTAAGTATACAGCGTTCCTATTAACGTCACTGAATCAGGTACTGAATAATACATTTCAAGCTTTACAGTAAATAACTGAATAATAAGCTGGAATACCAAATATACCTTATCTTCATCGCAGTTATTTACATTATAAACAAAGGCAGACAAAAGCCCTTCCCGTGTTTGGGGATCCTGCTGACGGCAGGTGTGTGTGCACAGGTGGGGGTGGAAATGAAAGATGGAGGAAATGTTACTGGGACTGAAATCACCTCTCTGTGTTATAATAACAAAGACCGGACATTTTGTACCACTTTTATTTCTCCTTGCTGCTCTAAGACCAAACTGACTATATTCTAATCTTTGCGATACGAACAGGGAGATTTTAACTGCTTTAGAGTCTCGGGTTATTAGTTATTCAGGAGCTCCAGTGATAATAACAGGAAATTGGTGTAGAGGTGTAGTTACGAGAGAGAAGACAGCAATAATCCAACTCAAAAAATCATGATAAGGTTACATTTTGTTAGAAATGACATCATAAGAAAAGGTATGAACAACAACCCCGCCCCTAAGGCTAAGCTTAATCTTTTTAGGTCCCGTATTACATAGTTATTTATCTTAAAATGTCTTTAAACATTATTTGTTTATAGTAGTTAATGAATTATAAGATATTACGAAGAAATATTCTGACATCTGGGAGATTCTGGGAGTTTGAACATTTCATAACTTTGTATAAACCCATTAGCTAACCCACAGAGCAGATAAAAGCTCCAGCATGCTGCGCAGTCCAGAAACCTAACTGATTTGGCTAAAATGCGGTAGCTAATGTAATATAATAACATGCAGCTCAGTAGTTAGCTACTTAAGTGCTTTAGTACAGACACAAACAAGTACTGAGTCATAGTCATTGTCCTTTTCTAAGAATGTTTCTAAATATCACATCGTGTTTTCATCATCCACAAAAAAATCGGCAAGATGGTGCCAGTGTTTCCGCTACGAGTTGTGAGATTTTCTCTTCAAATCACACATTGAAGATATCATTAAAGACATTAGCGCTTTATGTCCTCTCAAAGGTGACTGCGTGTAGTAAGCAGGAGATTCATATGGCGGCTTTGTGCTTGGTTTTGTCAGTGTTTCCACAAACCTGAATATTCCTGATTCAGAAAATGTCATGTCATTAGTGATATCTAGTAAATCGGTGTGATAAAGCTGATGTGTGGTGGGTTTCGGGAAACAACCAAACAAAGTCAATAATGAGCATGGTTTTATCTTTTTCTGGTTGTTGAACAAGAGAAGAAAACATCACTGTTGACTTCCTGTCTACTGACCCTACTAATCCGCTGAGAAAATGAATAATAGCTAATAGCCCCGACATGCTAATCTGCTTATCCTTGGTGCCCAGGCTACTGATTTATTCCCCATGTTTCACGCACGTTTAGTCCTGCAAATTGCTAAATTTCCTCTGTGAGGTGATGCTGGAATCAACACAGCAATATGGTTTAAAATTATTTAAGAAATCCACAGCATTGTGAAGACGCTCGACCTTTACTATAACCCGTGTTTAACAGCAGTGAGACAGCTTGCCGTATCTGAAGATCTATTCTGACATGCAGCTCTTATGCTACCTTTAAAATGCTCTGAGCGCGACGTTTTCTCGAGGTTTTCGTGACCCTGCGGCAACCAGAAGCTCTAGTTACAACACAGAAGGTGTTTTTTTTTAAATGTTGATGCGTTCAGCAAACTGTTTACTCTGGGTGCAGTATATTTTGCCCACGGGAACAGCATTTCCTCACAGCCACTGCAGGGATTGCTGCAAAAGGAGAGACTTCTCCTGCTTCTTGCCCTCAGGACCTGCCTGATTCATCTTAATGCCCTACCTCTGCTTGGAGCTTCTGTGCTTCTGACTCACCTCCTGCTCCAAAAGATTTAACGTCCCCCAAAATAGCTTTAGTGAACAATCTCAAGTGAATCTCAAGTGGATGCTGCTGTAATCATAAAGCCCGTCCTGTGCTCAGCCCAGGAATCACCACCGTCACCTCTGGCTTGCTCATTATGGATCTAAATCTACATGTGGATTTCTGTAAAGCTGCTTTGTGACAATATCTATTGTTAAAAGCGTTATATAAATCAAACTGCTTTAAATTTCTCCAACAGTCTTCAAAACACCATGCAATCTGTGGCATGAAATCAACTCTCCAGCAATTTGTGTTACCTGAAAATGGAGCGTACATTCGAAGGTCACATCAAGGTCAGTGATACTAGAAAGATCCCACTGATATTTGCTGTAGGTCAAAGAGATATTTAAAGGAATTGATTGGTTGAAAAAGAAAAATGGCATCAATCTGTCCAATTCTCAAGCTCATAAACCATAATGCAATTGCTGGCACCATTTTAGCAAAGAATGTCCTTGTTTTCATCAAATTCAAGGTGATTCTGTGTGACAGACATGGCACTAAACCGCACCTCTAAAAAAACAAGGTGCTGTTTTTGATAATACCCATCTAATGTGGTTACCTACAAATCCAATCCAACAGATCTAATCTACCACTCTTGATCGCATCTCCAGACGTAACCCAGAGCAAACCCAGAGCATGACGGAATTAGCTTTAATAAACAGCCGACTGGAAGAGCGTCACGTGATCTCCAGGATCCGTCTGGAAGAAGCAATAAATCCACAGAAGCACTTTCTGCCTGTGAGGAACTTAAAACTGCTTTCTACGACCATTCATGCCCCCTGATGGCTCCTCCGAGGGTTCCTCTCAAGGTTACACAGTCGAGAGCACTGCAGCACGGACAAAGTGCACAGCAAGAAATCTCAGCAAAATGAGCACGAGAGCCGAGATTATTAATGAAACTCAATCTCAAAAGGGTTCTGTGGGCCAGAAGAGAACAAGCAGGTAGATGAAGCTGCTGAACAGCTGGATGGTTCTGTTCGCTAAGAGCCCATTAGATCAATGTTTGGAACAAGTGTTCAGTAGGAGCATGTGTAATGTGATTCAGGGTTCATATGTGGGGAAATCAGCATTGCTTCTGAACTGGGTAATGCACGTTATGTCTTCAAATTGCTTATTTTGCTTATTTTGAAACCTGAAAGCTAAAACCAAGGTTGCTGAGAACACAGTTTTGGAACAAGGTTCCGGGAGGAAAAAGCAAGGCCTAGCTGTTGTTATTTTAAAGCAAACAATCTAAATTAAATCTAATCCATTCCTGCAAACATGGGCTATGGCAAGCAAAGGGAAAGCGTAAGTGCAGACAATGTATCTGTGATGTCCAGACCCACTTCTACTGCAGTAGGAAATATATACGTCGTCACATCGAGGAGAGCACTCTAGCGTGAAACGAGAAGACATAGTACATAGTTCTATGTTTTTATTTCCAAATATGATAATAAGACCCACTGTTGAAGCTGTTGATAACTAGGTATATGCTTTAGTAAAAAAGAATATGATCTGTCAGAAAAAACAATCTCTATTATAACATCTCTGCCTGTGCATTTAATTCTCCTGAAATAGATTCCGCTCAACGTTTCTTCCTCATATCATCTCAGGGAGTTTTTCCTCGTGAGAAGGATATTTTTCTGTCCATTAGCACGTTTTGTTTGCGTTTCGCAAACTAGCGTATTTGTAGCCGTCCCATTAGTTTGGCGTCCTCCTATTGGTGGATTTTAAATGAGCATCGTAGCAACGCTCACGCTGAGATTTTAATCAGAACTTTGTCGATGGCTGTGTTTGGTCTCTAAATTGGCTGCTGATAATGCGAAAATGTCAGATCATCCATTTGAAGAACTCACAATCAAAGAATCAAAGAAATCAAATGAATTCAGTGTAAACCTGCCTTAAGATGTATCTTCAAGTTAGGGATTAAATGTTACATTCAGGTTGGGAATGAAATCTTCGGAAACAAGGTTGCTAATGTAACTAGCTGTACAATCGGTTTGTAGTCTGTGTATGGGAAACCATTATCGTCTGAGCCAAATCAGTGTACTCTGTGCAATCCCATTTTCATCACTAGGTGGTATTTCATCATGATGTGACATTAACCATGAACACAATCACCATTATTCACGATGATACATTATCATTATTCATGTAGGCCACTCCAGCAGGAGGCAAAGCCATTGGTGCCTTCTCCATCCTCCAATCTGCCAATGAATCGTGACTGCACCCTGACTCCATCTCTACAGCTCTACAGCTCTACTCCATCTCTATCAGTCATGTGTCACCCAACTGCAAATCAAAATAACCAATATTCTTTTCTAAAATATTTCCCTTTTGCCTCTAGGGAGAAAATCCATCCTGCCATCTTCATCTTCTTCATCTTCATCTTCTGCTGCCTGCTGCAAGGTCATTGCTCGCGTCATGACGAGCAACCAAAGGAAAGAAAAAAAAAAAAACAAACAGCCGCATTTTGCAGCATGACACACACAAATACAGCGCTAATAGCGCGTTATAACGCCGTTATGATCACTCATGCACAAAAGAGCAGCAGTGAGGCTTCAGCTGGACGTTTCGCCCCAGCGCGAAGGTGAAGGAAGGGGCGAGGCTCAGACTGCTCTCCAATTAATGCCATAAAACAACCTGTTTCAGTCATTCCGCAGTCGCAAAGGTGTGTAAACACACAAGCAGTGTGACATACCGCTCTGAACCCAGCTGCAATTAGGCTCAAATGCAAACATTACAGATGCAGATTTATTCCTCCTCCTCTGGATCCGAATAATCATCGTTGTTATTATTAAGAGACCTTTTTGTTTTTCCAAAATCAAATCCGATCAAGAGCTTTATATGCGTACTATACTTCTATTCTCATTTCTAGAGTATAATTTTATTCCTTAAAAAAAGCAGTCATTTCCCCTGCTCATTGCCCATCCATCCTTTCATTACCACTTACCTGGATTTTGATGTCGTTTTTCTTGTTGTCTTCCCGTTAATCTCTCCTTGAGGATTGATTTGTCTGGAAATGGAGTGTTTTCTTTAAAATGTGTGATGTGTGTTTAATGTCTAGGGTCCTCAGTTTACCCGTGTAACAGGAGAACAGCGCTCCCCCACTACACCGACACTTCCCTCCTCCCTCCTCTATTCCAGCGTAGGACTGTACCATTCTGACCCAGAAGAGGGGGGGACGAATCAAAGGCGCAATACATGTACAGCCACTTTTTTTTTATTTATTTATTTTTTTACATTATTATATTATCATTATTAAAGCCTACATGTTTAATAATTCTACACAAGTTTCTGTTCTGTTCTAGTATGTGACTATGCTACAATTATGTGGAGTGTTAGGTGTTATGACATGCGCCATGGTTACGTCCTGTACTCGGTGGCGTGCTATTATTCTAACATACTAACATACTATGCAGTGTGTGTGTGTGTGTGTGTGTGTGTTTCGGCGTCAGCAGTGTCCCAGTCTGCGCACGTGCACACTAACGATGCGCCCTGCGCAGTGTGCATGCGTCGCGTGCGCATCAGTGGCCATGGAGGCTGGTGCAGGGCTTTGGCGTCGTGTCTAATGCACATCACATGTTCCTCCAGAAACACGCTGCTGAAGGAGGGCCTTCTTCCTGAGCATTCACAGGTACATGATTCAGGGAGAGGGAGAAAGAGAGAGAGAGAGAAAAAAAAACAACACAGAGAAAGAAATCAGCGTCATCTGATAACATGTCCGTCTTTGCATGCAGGTGATAAGAGTCTGATTAAGAAGGACACCTACAGGAAATGCAAATGATAATAAAGCTGATATTTATTCAAGGCTGCACCAAATACTGTACTGATAATTAACTGTGATTATAATATTGGCAATGGAGATATCACAGAAGCTATACATAACAACAACAACATAACAACATAAACAACAACAAAAACAACATTTCCAACATCAACAACAACAATACTACTAATAATAATAATAAAAAGAAGAAGAATGTAGGCTGTTTGTTCTTTGCTTTTTGTTTGTTTGTTTGTTTGCTTGTTTGTTTGTTATGTTTTGCTAGCAGGATCATGCAGGTGTGTTGATAGATTGTGGCATTGGCATGACCCAAATAATAAATAATAATTTAAAAAAAAAAACATAGGTAATAATTCATGCAGTTGACAACAAAAACAAATAAACAAGTAGTGCAGTAGTAGGCTGTTTATTTGTTTGTTTGTTTGTTTGTTTGTTTATTAGCCTCATAATTTATCTCAGATTTTCCAGATAATTTTCTGTTTTAACAGATTGTCACTGGCAGGATACAAATAACAAAATGTAATAATAATAATAACAACAATAACATCATCATCAACAACAACAACAACAACAATAATAATAATAATAATAATAATAATAATAATTATTATTATTATTATTATTATTATTACATTTTATTATTTGTATCCTGCCAGTGACAATCTGTTAAAACAGAAAATTATCTGGAAAATCTGAGATAAATTATGAGGTTGGTTGTTGTTTGTTTTTTGTTTTGTTTGTTTGTTTGTTTGTTTGTTTTTTGCCTAACATGCCCTCTCTCAGATTTTCCAGCATGATCAGAATAATAAAAAGAAATATTGCAAGTGCACCTGAATGCAGGCTGATCTTTAACCGTGACACATCCCACGTCCAGCAGTTTAGTTTTCACCTCTCACTGGTGTATTGTATATCAGTGTAATCACACATCATATCATACTGGTGTCCAGAACCTGCAGCACTAACACCTGACTCCCGTACAAAATGTGTTCAGATTGACTTCTGTGCACTTTTATATGAATTGAGCTGCATACATTTTCACTGAATGATGAATAATTAGTGATGAAGGCTATTATATGTTTAGCCCTGCTCCATTTTTCTGCCTGTGATTCAGTAAAACAGGCTGGAGTTCCTGAGTGATTAGCTTTTTGTGCTTGAAGGAGACATGGGCAGCTGTAAGCGTGAGCCTCAGGCCGAGGAGGCGAGACGTGGAGCTCTGTTTCAGCCTGCTGCTGCTGCTGCTGCTGCTCTCGAGCACTGCTTAGCAACAGGCTGGGAGATGATGTGACCGGGGTTTAAATAAGGCTTCATGCATGTCACTGCTGCGCCGCTCACACCTGACATCATCATGTGGTCTGGATCACACGGTCTGGATATTAGAAGCAATTATTTTGCTTATAAAAAGGTTTTCAAACACAAACCTGGTGTTTAGATCAACAGCAGTAAGGCAGGAACACAATAATTATCAAGCTGTAATTAACACACAGAGTTGCCAGTTTATTATATATTAGATAAGTGGAGTACACTGGCTATCTACAGTTGAGTGCAAAAGTTTACACACCCCACATGTGGGGGGAAAAAATGGAAACTATATCTCTAATAAATGAGACAACAATCCAAAATCCTGAGCTTTGCCCTGAGCTTCTCCGTCTCTATCTAGTGTCTCATTGGTGTTGTTTATTAGCTCCTGATAACGGACTGTCTTTAATCAGGGAGAATTTGGGAACAAATTAATTCCCGATCATCCTCATATGAACATCTTATAAGGCTTTATACACAAAATCAATAAGTGATATCCTTCTCCAGAAGCTAGAGCACAGGACGGAAGACGTAAGATATAACAGATATATCAAGAACATCAAGAAAATATGGTTTCATTGTGGGTTTTTTTTACACTATTTATATCTTAACATGCACTATTTTAACATTTTTCTTAGGTTCGATTTCTTAAGTAAGGAACGTTTGTGAAACCTAGCCCCTTCTTCATTTTGTCCTAAGGGTGTACAAAATTTTACACCCAACTATAGTCACATATCTGAATATCTGATAAGTATCTGTTGCCTATACAAGCTGCTAATGCAAATTTGGATTTATTTATTTATTTATTTATTTATTTTGCAGCCTCAGATCTTCAGGCTTGTTAATCTTTGCATGTTATAATGCTATTAATTGCTGTATATGCAGCTGTTTAAGAACCTGATGCACTGGATTAACTGGAAACTCACTACGATATACAGTATATAGATGTGATACAAGTTAAGTGAAGTTTCCAGGCAAGCAGGACGTTTCAGAAAAACACTTTACCTCCTACAGCCTGAGATGCAATTTGCTTGCGCAGAGCTTTAACCTTATCTACTATAATTACAGAAGTGCTCTGCAGTTACTCCCTGATTCTTCAGATTTCTTAAGTGCAGTTAGATTAATCTAGAAAACTCAGCGTACCTAATAAACTGTAATGAACTTTTCTCTAATGTTTGACTCGCAGTGTCACTGAGATCAGCTTTACTGTTTTTACACTGTGCTTGTCAGAGGATTTATATTTTCTAAATAAATAACTAAGATTATTTAGAGGAGGGAAAGCTCTGCATGCTTTTGGGGAAAACAGTGAAATGTTATGGAGCAGCTGATCATAAATCTTACTGAAATCAGTAGTTGCAGTTCACATGGCAAACAGCAGGTGGTGCTGCAACCTAAAATAATAACTTGTTACTGACTGTTGACCTGGTTTAGTGCAGTTTTTGGAAAGGGCCACCAAAAAAACTTTCTGGTTTCTGGTAACAATTCTGATTCTGTTTTTTTGTTTTTTTTTTAAATTAGCATGCTCATATTGCCTTATGGTTGGATATTAAGCCAAGTTGCATCACAACTTGATAAACAAGATTCCTTTCTCCATCTTATCATAGATGTTTCATCACTGGTTCTTCTGCATTTCTCTGTTTCTCAAGTTTCTTTCCTTATTGAGTCACAGTGCATTTTTTCATCGTGTGTGTGTGTGTGTGTGTGTGTGTGTGTGTGTGTGTGTGTTATTTATTCTAATAAAATGTCTGCAATGTGTCACATCCAATCACACTGCAAAATGCAAATAATGTTAATTTGACACTTGACATTAACTCAAATTTGTATATATACAACTCCCAACTATCTGTGTACATGATTTAATGGCGTTTTCATTGTAGGAAGTGCACAGTTGTTGTGGAGTGCAGAATTACTGGCACCCTTCAGAGGAATTGCGTAAGAGTGACTCTCTGAAGTTAACATTAAACACAATTATTCATTGTGTAATTTTCCACTGCAGAACTGTAGAAACTACTTCCCTTTGCTTTCATAAAATCATTCTGAGAATAATAAAAGACTGTGTGATTAGTACATCTTTTGGGACTTTTGCAACCTTTTTTTTTTAAGTACTAAACTGTACTTTTTCTTGTCACTGAGATATGATGCCAGATATGAGTTATACATCTCTATGCACACGCTATAGACATGTAGGCTTGGTATTACACATACATGTGTGTAAATATTGACATTACTGTCTGAAAGTCTTAGAGGGAAATATTGTTTGTATGTGAGCACAGAAAGTAGATCACTGTTCAGATAAACCCATAATGTACTGGTTCTGCACAAAGAGAAACAGAAGTGTGTGTGTGTCTGTGTATACCTGTACGGTGCCCCCTGTGGTGGTCTGCGAAAGCAGGGCGTGTGCTGTCAGGTGCACTGTGAGAAATAAGAAAACACACACACACACACACACACACACACACACACACACATTTTACTGCTAACACCACTCTGATACTCACAGACGTGTGTGTGAGAGACAGAGATATTCATTCACCATTTATTCATATAAATGGTGTGTTTTTCTGTGTGTGTGTGTGTGTGCAGTGAGTTATCTGACACACTGCGCACACACACACACACACACACACACACACAGAGAGAGAGAGAGAAACACACCATTTATATGAATGGATTATAAAAATGAACAAACCTGCAAAAAAAATTGTATAAAATTGTCTGGAAGGAAATACAACAGGAAAATATGGCAACACTGAAAGCCGCCTCCTCCACCTGTCTGTTTACTGTCTCACCTGTCGGCTGTAATCTCACACACACACACACACATCAGGCGCTCACCTGTACAGCTGAGAGGATACCATGGGAAACCCTACCTGCACTAGCATGGGGCCGGGAGGAGGAGGAGGCTTCACAAACAGAAGAGACAGACACACACACAAACACACACTCATCATGGTGTGTATCTGTATATCATTTTAATCTCTGTCTTTGTGATAATGGTGTTATTTCCCTGATGATTGACATGGCCTTTATGGAGGAAATGGAAATGTTCAGTATTAGTAGTCATTAAGAATAACTGTTTATGTTATGTGCCCTCCTCCTCCTCCTGTGTTCCTCAGTGGTAAGGTGGATAGAGGTGTGGTTCCTGCACTTGGAGGCGTTTGGGTCGAGCCCCCGGCATGGTGTTCTGTCTGAGTCATTATTCTCACTCCTGGGTATGAAGTAACTTTAATGCTGATTAACCGAACACCTATAAATAGGTGCACCACCTTAAGTTTCATTTGGAAAAATTCCCAAATGCCGAATGTGTGAAACCATTTTAAACACTCCCCAGAAAGCGCACAGCTACAGAGTGTGTTGGTGTGTGTTGGTTAGCAGTGCGCTCAGAGCTACACTTCCTGTTACTGCGACAGTGTACGTGGACGTGATGAACGCTGAACCACTGAAGCGCTGAATCCTCTTCTAGTAAACACGTCATCCCTCTTCAAGCTGTTTATTAAGACAAAAGTCCAACAGCTGTAGTGGTACAGGGGTTTGTGTCACAGCCTCTGGTGTGTAACATCCCTGGTTGGAGTCTGTGTGTTTTACTTTAGCGTTAGGGCAGGGTTGTGTATATGAAGGTGAAAAGGGCTATAAAATAGCCTGGTAGTATGAGATCTTGTGGCTCATGTGGATGAGTTCTGCCTCTGGGTTGTGAGGTTGCTGGTTCAAACCCCAGCCAGGACTCTAGGATATGAGTGTTGATGGTTCAGGAACCGATGGGCGCTGCAGCAGCAGCAGCAGCAGACGATGCTGGGTGGCTGGAGAGCGTGGCTTGGTGGGGGGGTAATATCCGGGCAGTTGCCCCCCCAGGGTCCGTACAGGTGAGGAAAGGGGTTATGAAGCTTGAAGAGAGAGTGCTGACTTAGTTTTGCATAATAGTGCGTTGCAAAAAAGCTATCACACACACCTTTTCCAGAGTGCTCCAGCAGCATTGACCCCAGCCACCTGTTCCCCACACCAACCTCTTCCACCTTCTCCACCCAACACACCAGGCCAAGGCACATTCGAACCAGCAACCTCTCAATCCAGAGGCGAGGCTTTTACCACAAAGCCACCAAATCGCACACTGACACACTAATGTCATAGCGCCTTCGTGTTTTAAAATGACACCCGCAAAACAAAACCAAAAATATAATGCACTCCATGTCACACTCAGTAATGACACGCACATCAGGGCAAACCTCTCCAGGTGTAAGTTTTATGTCCGTGGGGAAAAAAAGCTGTTTTTTTCACCTTCTTCTTTAAAGGATCCAGTAATCATATACACTCGTTTATTGTTAATTTCTGTATATTTGTTTTCCAGGAGATTCATAAAGTACAAGCTAATCATTTTTCTTCAGAAGTACTGTAGCAGGTTCTCCAAGATGCAGGAAAAAAATGTATACAACTGCACGAAAGTGAACCTGAGAGAGTGATCACACTAAATAGCTCCTTTCTGCTCTGCTTTACAGAATGTGTGTATCAGTGTACACACTCTCAGGGTACTAACTGACCCTGTCCTCGGCGCTGAGGTGGTACCCATACCTTCTGTACCTTTAATATGAATCTTTCACCTGGAAATGTGGCTATGAAAACCTTTACACTTCGACATTTTGGAGTACAGTTTGAAAGCTACACTTCGTGCACTGTCTAGGAATGAGAGCTAGAAAACGTATAAACCGTGGAGACTTGATGGTACCAGCTGAGGAACAAGGAAAGGTACAGTTTATTACCTCCTTTTTTCTGATCGTGTAAGAGAATGTTTAGAAGCTTTCCATGCAGGGATTCACACTTTGATACACACAGATACAGAAAAGTTACATGAACTTCGCGTGAAACCTACGCACGTAGTGCACGTGCTTTTATTTTCACGTGTGATTTTTACGCCGTTCATTTATCACGTGGTGATTTTCTGACACGAATAACTCTTTTTTTTTTTCCACACGTGTGTTAACTGAGTTCACGCGCAGTTTCAGGGCAGAGACGGAGTGCTGAAACCACGTGACTTGTCACGTCTAATTCACACGTGAACTGGATGTGATTATTAGACCCCTGATCATTTTATTACTCAGATATTTAACATGAACATGTCTTTGTCTCCGTTCTGAGGGTGCACTGTGGAAATTTGCACTCTGTGTGTGTGTGTGTGTGTGTGTGTGTGAGAGAGAGAGAGAGTTTTATTATCAGTGCTGATTTATAGAAGATTTAGTTTGTAAGAAGACGAACGTGTGGGGAAAACTGAAACTGGAGCACTTCCTCCTTCAGGAGGTGAAAATATGAATAGAAACTCACCCACAGATTTTTAGATCAGCCATTTTAACACACACACACACACACACACACACACACACACACACGGCTAATTAATTAATTAATTACTTCACTTCTGACACACGTAGCCTATCTAGAGCTAATCGTCAGTGTTGAGTATACACACACACACACACACACACACACACACGTTCCCCCCGCAGCCTACACACACCCCTCGCTAAGGAGAGAGGAAGTGAAGACATTTCTCAGGTCATGTGTGAGCTGTTGTTGGGAAATGTTCGCAGTGCACTTGTGGAACAGGTTTCTCGCCTGCTAGAAATTTTAGAGATCGAGCTAAAAATAATCCAGTCGTGGGCGCGCTGCGGATTCAGGCCGGATTTGGATGGAGGCTTCGTGCGCAAATGGATCTGGGCTGCGTCTCAAAGCGCGTAACTCAGACAGCGGGCGCGTTCTCGCGGGGTTGCCATGGTTACGCATCCTCCAGCACATAGGCTAGATGAAGGATGAGATCAGATTTTTTTTTTTTTTTTTTGGTCAGACTCTTGGTGATCATATTTGGAAATCTGGAAATCTGTGGATGATGATGATGATGATGATCAGTGCTGGATGTGGACACTGACTTGCTCAAGCCTTTAAACACAAAGAGAAACTTTTCAGGTGTGTGTTTCATACGTACTGGAATTTAACATTTTTGTGTGTGTGTGTGTGTGTGTGTGTGTGTGTGTGTGTGTGTGTGTGTGTGTGTGAGTGAGTGAGACGCAGTACTGAGTTCTGTCTTCTGTGCGCCTCTCAAGGTTGAATCCGGAATTTTCTCGCTCTACATCCGTGAACTGATTTTCCGACGACCCGTTTTTCTCTCCTCTGGCGCATTCTGTAAGCGAGGGTTAGCCCACATCTGGATGCAGGAACAGCTGGAGCTGGAACTGGGAAGCAAGGATTAGTCGCTGTGATGAGAGAAAGAGGCATGGCCATGTTTTGGAGGATTCTCTCCGCGCTCAGCTTCGACTGTTTGAAAAGCACTCCGGCTTCATCTCAGAGGTGAGTGAGCGCCTTTCAACTCTCATCTCACATCAGCTCACATCAGCTCACATCAGCACACATCAGCTCTCACATCAGCTCACCTCAGCACACATCAGCTCTCACATGCAGCGTTGCCTAAAAAGCAGATAAAGACGCAGGTTAATAATGACACATCTGGAACTGGGTTACTTTACTCCCTTGTGTCTGTGTTTCTCTCTCTCTCTCTCTCTCTCTCTCTCTCTCTCTCTCTCTGCATTAACCTGTTTCTATGGTGACGATGGATGAAAGTATTTTCACTCAAATTCAGAAATATGATTTCCTTTTTTCCCCCAACAAGAACAGACAATAAGTGTGTAATAATAAATTGGTTCCATTAGAACAAGGCTTTCTCACACTCACATGGTAACCATGAACAGGAAGTTAGGAAATAAATAAATAAATTAATTAATTAATTAAAAACTGCAAGCTGCTATCTGCAGGGTTCAAGCAGGCTTCAGAAATATCGCCGCCAGTGGCCAGTTCTCCCCAAGTTATACACAACTATAAAAAGACCACAGATGAACATATTTATCAAGTTTTGTGACGAAAGCTCAGTGCTAATCATGTGAAATATGATGGCGGCCATGTTTTTTTTTTAACTACCCCAGTCATCATTAAAAATTAGCACCATTTATAGGTTAGCAGAACGATACTGCACACCAAATTTCAGCTCAGTCGGACGTACAGTTCCTGAGAAACAGCTATTTGAACATAACCCCTCCCCTTATCTACGACCACGCCGCAAATTTTGCACACCTCTTCAAAAACTTGTGCTAAACATGCCATGTGAATCCATGCGGCCAGTCCCGAGTTACAGCTGCTTGGCGAAACCAAATTCCACCCCGCTAGATCTGCACTTGGAGGCCATGTTATTTACAAATCTCAACACTTGGTGCTTGGACCCCTAATAAATGAATAAACCACAGTTAGCTGCTACAGCAAACACAGCATGCAGATGCTCTCTGGCCTGAGTTGCTCTTCTATGTACATTTAAAAAAATAATTCTCATCATATGGTGTTGCACAGGCTCAGCCACAAGCATCAGGAACTTGTAGAGTGGCTCTGATCACTTCCTTGGTCTGTGGTTGGTCATCTGCCCTGTGAGCCTGTTTTCTGTACAAGTAGGAGGTTCTTGGCCATGTTTATTCACTAAACGTAGCAGATTTTTTTTAGCAGCCTGACTCTTCGGCACTGCACTCTTTCATGCTCTGCACTATAATGATCATTTTTATGACCGTCTTCCCGAGAAGGTGATTGTAGTGCTTTACATGTACTCGCATGCAGGAGGTTTCTTGCTCTGGGAGATTGTGAAACCGTAGATGTTTATCACTGATGTACACTGAAGTTGAGGCAGCAGTGTTACGTTTTTGTTTTCGATCACAATGTTCTTTCAAGGCTTGACTATACTGAACTGAAAACCAGTTGCACTTCTACATCCAACTAATTTATCTAGAATAATTTATTTACCGTAAGATGATACCCCAAATCAATACGTTAGGATAGATTTTAATAATTCTTCATGAAATGTTTTCAAAACATTGCTCAGGTTTCCTGCTCCTCAAGCTCTGCTTCTTCACGACCAGGAATACCGGCGTCTCTGTCTATAGTACAGTTTGGATTTATAAACCAGAAAGAGTTTAACAATGGGGCCAAGAAAAAGCACAAACGCACCAGGACTGTGTTCCTGCTTCTCAAACGTGCTCTCCTTTTCTTCAGCCTACAACACTACAATTTCACAACACTGTGAATCATGATTTGAATAAAACCACTGGAAGTTTTTTTAATCTCAGCTGCAAATGAGTAATAAAAAAAATGAAACGTTTCCATCCTCAGGTCATCCATGAAGCTGGGATCGAGCCAGGCGTCGAGCGTCGAGAGCAGCTCCCTGACCGGCAGCCTGTCCCCGGGCTCGGACCTTCAGCCTCACTGCCAGTGCTGCATCTCCTACGCTGCCCGCCTCAGACGCCTCTCCTGTGGCCACCTGTACTGCGAGCCCTGCACCATCCGCATCGTCAACATGGCCTTCGAAGACATCGAGGGTCTGGCTGAGTACCCCTGCCCCGTCTGCAAGTCCCTGCACCGCCTCCACGGCTTCGACTACTCGCCGCTCGGGAGCCAGAGACGGCTGATCGTGGAGAAAGATGACCAGCGGGACTAAACGTTCACGTCGAGAAGTTTTTTTCGCCTGACAGCGAATGGACACTGTGGAGAATGTTGTCTCAGAAATGGAATCTCATTCATTGACCCATGAATTTTCAGAATGGACAGAACTGTAATTATTTTGCAATCCTGAATATGCTACAGGATATTTGCTAACAAAAACTATAGCTAGCTTGAGAGGAAATTCTTCATTCCTGGATATAAATAGTTAGATCTGTATAATTACGATTTAATAATTAGTGGGACATTTTTTTTTTTAAATGGCCATAAGACGTTTATTGCTGTAAAATGTGTCCACTTTGTGATTTGTGATCGTTGCAGCCAAAGTGAACACCCTATAATTTTAATATTCACCAAAAATGCAATTGCGTGTCAGAGTTTCGCAATCAGACTGTGCTTTTGTATACGGAAGAGGGAAAAAAAACGCATATAGAAAAAAGTATTGCATTTCCATTGCGACATGACTGCCTTATTATTAGATTATTTAAGATTATACCTCAGCGCTGTTGAATTCTGGATTCTGATTGGTTAGAAAGTGTTGATTAATTTCCTACAACAGCAGCTCTGACAGTAGTGCAGGTTTATATTAATGCGCTCGTTCCGGTACGTTATTGTTTCTATAGTTACAGCTCATTCACAGGGACTTATCAAGTCTTACTAAAAAAAAAAAAAAAACACCCTACGCTCCATACATAAATGGATTAAAAATATTTTCTGAACAAACAGAGAAGTTTATTCAACACTAATGGAAGGAGTCTCCAGTATCAGAGGTAAAGCTGTAACTTTTCCAACATCTTCAGGACAGAGGAGTTTACGCTTCTTTGATAATAAGCTGCGTTTTCTGTCTTAACGTCAAGAGACAGAGAGAGAGAGAAAAAAAGAGAGTGGTGAGGGAACGACTGTTTATAGATGCTATAATGCAAGTAACTTGTTTCGCGGATGTTCCGCAACATTAAATGGAACTATAAACAGATAAAAAGTATGCCACCTTTTTGTAAATGAAAGAAAATTTTAAGCTTTGCTAAACTGCTGTGGTATAAGAAGAGTAAAACGTTTCGGGAAGCGCTGTTAGGAAAATAACCAGGGTGCTAGCAGTAACTCCGCTCCATCACATCACCCTGCCGCTGATCATTTTCCTCTAACGGCATTACACAGTGTTTTAGTCCTTACTTCCAGTCTGCTTTTGGTGTCTGCTGCCTGATCTCCATGAACTGAAGACTCTAGTTTGTTTTCAGTGTGCACTGTTGGACTGTTTTAACTTATTTCCGTATCCCGTGCTGTGGATGACAGTATTGAGTAAACTTGCACTGAAGTATTCACGATGAACCTCATGCTTCTTGTAAAGTGATGGTGTAAATATTTATTTTCATACAAATATAAAATCGTCACAAATCTCATCATGTTGTCAGTTTTCATTTCTACAAATTATTCATCAATTCAATGAAAAGAAAAAAAAAAAAAAAGCACTTTCAGTCACCAAGGTCTGGACTTATTCATCTAGAGCAAGCCGAGCTGATACAAATCAGAGTAAAAGGAAAAAGAGGAAATGAGTTTCTCCTTCCTGTACCACCAGGGATAAACAAACCAGCTCGCCGTGTGGGAACACCACACAATACGACTGCAATAACTCACTCGCTGCCTTCCAGCCTGTGAGAAACGACCGCGGAAGATCAATTAGGAGGAACGAGCACTCTGTCATTTCCTCAAAGAGGAAGCTGCGTCTGTGGGCCAGACGTTCAGGCATCTGATAAAACGGCTTCGAAAAAGGCGTGGCAGTAAATAAACGCAGGCAGACGCTTTTTTCCGGGGCACTGTATATTTTAGATTTTATATATACTATAAGACATTGCTAATGAAGAATTACAGTGCCCAGTACCTTTTCTTCTGGTTCAAGTACAACACATACAGCTCAAACAATGAAGATAAAACACGACTGACAAACAAATGTGAGAAATCTTTCTGAGTATACACAGTGGCAGCATTTTAAACAACCATATCATCATCATCATCATCATCAATACAAAGGTTTTTGTTTTTTTAATATACAGTGAGGTTCAGAAGTCTGAGTGCGCTAGTGAAAATACTTCAATTACGCATTCTTTTCTAATTTAATAAAACATTTTTCAATTACAAACTACATTATAATTAGAACCTTAGACATATTTATATGGATTTTAGAATTGCTTAGTATTTGTTTCGTCCCCCGTTTGCTTTAATGTCTGGAGATGGCTTGTTAGAGCTGCGGTAGATCAAATCCATCCTCAATGGAAGAGGCTTGAAGAAAATCTGGCCTTTTGTACAAAGGAGTTAACATGATCAATCTCATAAATTTGCTAAAACTTAACTAGTGACCTAGAAATAGTGTAAAATCTAGAATACTGAATATCTAAGACATTGAACATTTCCTCTCTTTTTTTTGTTTTTTTTTGTTTATTTCTTGTTTTCAGTTTGCTCTCAGACTTTTGGAATCCTCTGTATAAATATGGAGGTCTTTGTAGGTCTGGTGAAAAGTCACATACAGACACTGAAGGAAGCAGGGAAAGAAGTACCGAAGTTTTGTGCAGTACGTACGTACAAATATAAAAATGACAATATAAACAAGTAATTAAATATTAGCATGAAAGTTCTGTCTCTGATCGTACAGTCCATACACACCATCTCATCGCTGTGGCATGATCATAGGACTCGTTCTCATTAAACTGGCAACACAACACGGCTGAAATAGTCACCAATAACTCCGAGGTGGGAATGTTATAAATAATTTACATGATGCAAAATTTGAGTTTTCCTTCTTCGTTAACACTGGACCTAAAGTATCATAGTGCTACATTATATATGCATATATATTACACACACACACACACACACACACACACACACCTTGTATTGTAACTCGTGCATATACACACACCTCCTCCTCCTCCTCCTCCTCCCACCTGTTAATGTTATTCAGGTTAAGTCCTAATGGACCATTGAGTTGCATACACACAGTCGCCATCTAGTGGAGATGAAAAGAACATAAATCCTCAAAATCCCCATTTTCTTTTATCCATTTTTTGAGGAGTGGAAGCAGATATTTGGCATGAACTGCACAATTATTTGGGGGGAGGGGGGATTACACAATAACACAATTAACAAAAATAACACAGTTAACACAATTCACATGCTCCTGTTATGAGGAATTATGATTAGATTCTGCAGTACGGATCTTTTCGCACCGTTTTACATCCTACTCTGCATTAAAGAGTGAAAATGTGCTTGAAATGTGATACGTCTACAATCACCTACAATATCACTATTACAGTGCCTTGCATAAATTTTCACCCCCTTTAACTTATCCTGGAACTGAAATATACTTAATGGCCCATAACTCTAAAGTAGGGAGAAATATCAGTATAACTGTTTACAAATAAAAACTTAGAAGCTGGGATTGCGTTGCTCTGAAACCGCTACATTAGTTGCAATCGATAGTCATATAATTAATTAATTAGTCAACCTGTGAGATGTGCAATTAAAGCGTGATGTGATCTGAATATAAATACACCTGCGCCTGGAAGGACCCAGAGCTTGATAGAGTATATACCTAAACTAGCAGCATCATGAAAACTAAAAAGCGATCTGGGAGAGATTTCTGGAAAAGTATGAATCAGGGTTTGGTTTTGAAAATATCCCAAACTTTGAACATCATTAAATCTATTACTTAAAAAAAAAAAATCAAACGAATATGGCACAACCACGACGCTGCCTAGAGGAGGCTGTCCACCAAAAGTAAGAGGAGACTGGTCAGAGGCACAACCAAGAGGCTTGGCTTTATGCCAAATATGATGCTACCACCACCATGCTTCACAGTGGGGATGCACGAGTCCATTTCATTTCCATGTTCTGACACAAAAAACAATGTGGAAAAGTCCAAAGGGGTTGAATACTTTTGCAAAGCACTGTATATATTACACACTACTATACTCTACTAGTAGTATATACTATTAAGTACTATATACACACGTAAGTAACCTTGTATTAAATACTCAGGATAAAGGAATGCTGTGCTTTTTCCCTAATTGGAGTACCGAGATTTTTACCTCACGGCTGAGATGTGTGCTGATTATGCAATTGCTTTGTATTCAGTGAAACAGAGTGAATATTTCTAACGCTTGGTCCTGTGAGAAGATTTAATCCCATGTGCATGGTTTAATTCTCCTACCTAAAGCTCAGCGAGGCTTGTGCCCCAGTGAGCCGCTACTCTTGGGCAGTTTGGCACTAGAACTCGAGGTGGGGCGACCAAACAGGAATGTGTGTTTGGGTCCGTCGCTGTAGCCAGAACGTCCTGAAATGCGGCTCGGACTCTCCTGATGAGAGCTCCTGGATGATGAGGAGGAAGAGGAGGAGGAGGAGGAGGAAGAGGAAGAAGAAGAGGAAGAAGAGGAGGAAGAGGAAAAGAGGAATGTGCCGTTGTTGGTGTTCTGGTTGAGGTTGGAGCCGAGGCGGCGGTGTTCCTGTCTCTTGCGGTTTTGAGGACGGCCCGTGGAGGCCTGGGCCAAACGTTCTCGCAGGTTCTCCACCTCCCATGCCAGCTGTTCCACCGGGTGCCTCGTGTTAGACGACATCGGGTACGTGAAAGCCTAAAACAGATGGGCGTTTCTCATCGTCTTAATTATGCGCAAGGTATTTTGCATAACCATGACAAACCAAACATAAAAACATAAAACAAATTTAAAAACACCTGAAGCAAAGCAATTCGTATATTAAATGAGAAACTTTTCAAGGTCTGTCCAACTCTTTTCTTACTTTTCTTCATTTTGAGCATGATTGCTATTTTTGACCATTTGCTTTACATTTCACCCTTAATAGTTTGTTCTTTTTTTTATAAGGGATCCCCTTTTTTGTTAGCTGAACCCTTTAAATTGGCAAAATTATTTTCCTCAAGAAGCCATTGAAATAAACCCTCTCAATATATGCCATTATACATAGAAGTAAAAACTATAATAATGACATTTTAGACCATTACATTCTCTAAAATGGTACACTGCACACGGAAATATTCGGCTGCTTTTGTGCCCAGGTATGTGTGATTTCAAATGATAATGAAAGACTTTGGATAATACTTGCATTAGATCATTAAATCTTCATGATACTTATAAAAATTCCTTCCTCTTCTTGTTCATCCACCTGTAATTCTATTTTACTGACAAGAGATCTGTCAATTTGAAGTGATAAAGCTGAAGATTTTTGAGCAAGACTTGCCTAGCTATCATATTAAGTTACAATAAGCTAACCAATAACACTGACGCAATTACTTTTAACGGCTGCTTCAAAGTCACTGTAAAAGACCTGTTTTTTTTTTTATTATTATTTAATTGGACATTGACATTTTCATCTCACAAAACCGCTGCAAAGAGGTCATAAAAAGCCGTAATTTACTTGATTGCTATTTTAAAATAAGCATAAAGCAAATACCTGCGCATGCAGTGCCCCTCTCAGGTAGCAGTTCCTCCAGATGTGCAGACAGGGCCCCAGGAGCAGGGGCAGCAGAGGCCCGTGGGGTTCGTGGAGGCTGGAGGGTAATGGCTCGGCTCTGATCAGGCGCTCGAGAGCAGGCAGGCCCTCGCAGGATGGAGCCCTGTTGTGGCTCTTTTTGTAGGAACCAGAACCTCCTCCACTTCTCCACGGCAGCAGGTTGGAAGGACAGGAAAAGACACCACGCGAGAGCAAGAACACTGATCCTACAGCGCTGTCACTCTGAGCAGGGAGGGAGAGAGAGAGAGAGAGAGAGAGAGAGAGAGAGCGAGTGGAAGAACAGAGATAAGCATTGAGAGGCTACTTTACACTCTATGAACTAGGAAATGAGGTGCTCTAATCAGGCTGAGAATTTAATTAGGAGAGGGAATTGAATTTGGCACAGTTGTTTTTTAAAGCTGGCCTGGTTTTAAAAGAGCACCTTTGCCCAACTAGGACAGTTAAAAAATTTAATTAGCATCCAATGACTCAACACAAGTAATAATGACCCAGATTGCCTCCACATACCCACCCACATGCCCATCCACTAGCCCACCTGTATCCTCACCCACATGTCCACCCACATTCCCACCCACATGCCCACCCACTGGCCCACCTGTATCCTCACCCACATACCCACCCACATGCCCACCCACATGCCCACCCACTTGCCCACCCGTATCCTCACCCACATGTCCACCCACATACCCACCCACATGCCCATCCACTGGCCCACCTGTATCCTCACCCACATGCCCCTTTACGTGTCCACCTGTATGCTTACCCACATGCCCCTCTCCATGCCTACCTACATGCCCTTCTGTATCCTCAGCCACATGCACACTTCATGCCCTCCTGTGTCCTCACCCACATGTCCTCCCATATCATCAAAAACATTCCCACCAGCGTGCCCTCAGGCACGCCCTCCGATATGCCCCCCATCCAGTATCCTCACCCACATGCCCTCCCATATGTCTTTCCACATGCCCACCAATATATCCTACCTTATCCTCAGCCATATGCCCACCCACGTGCCCTCCTGTATTCTCACCCACTCGGGCTCCAGGTTGGTGTTGAGGTTGCCGTTGAGGACAGGTGCAGGGGAAACGGGTCGGCACACGGGCTGGGTGAACAGGGCCCGTCTCTGGCTGCTGTACTGCAGGGCCCAGTCCCACACGGGCGGGTACGGAGGGTCCACCGGCTCCTCGGCCGAGCCTCTGGGTAACTCTCTCAGCCCGTTTACTGGAGTGTAGCTCGGGGACAAATGCTGCGAAAAAGTTGGTTTCCAGCAAAATCAGCTAAAAAACATTAAATCAAGCATCAAATATCAAAAGACATGTAAAAGTGCACAATGTACTGGATATTTGTTTATTAAAGGGGCTGTTTGTCATTTTTAGCACCTTCTGCTGAGTGCAGAAGTGACAAGTGACAAGTCTTTCGCTTTCAACCCCACACATCCAATCTTTTAGGGGAAACAGGCAGAGCAAAGAAACCGCAAAGAAGCGTAAATTCCTCGGCCCTGAAGATGTCGGAAAACTTAAAGTTACAGCTTTACCTCTAACTGTTACAAAGCCCTGACACCGGAGACTCCTTACATAAATGTTAAAGAAACACATTTTTCCTTACACAAAACTTCACCACATCAATGAGATTTTAAAGTCCGTTTATGTGGAGCGTCTGCTGTACAAGTCCCTGTGAATGAGCTGTTGCTGCACTATTGACTGCACTATTGACAGAGCTGCTGTCATAGGAAATTAATCAACACCTTCTGACCAATCAGTGTGGTATTAAAAAAAAAAAAAAAAACAACAACTAAATCCCGGGTGTGTAGGTGACCTGGTTCAGTGTGTGTGTGTGTGTGTGTGTGTATACCTGTGATCTGCGACATCGCTCTCTCTGACAGTTGGCCAGGAAGGTGCTGAACAGTGGCAGCTGCACGCTGTCATGGAGGGCCAGCAGGTAGGCTTCAGTCAGCTGGAAACGGGCTGGAAACTGAGCCCACAGTTGCCACACGCAGTCCAGGAAGAGCAGGAAGATTGGAGCCTGAACACACCGAACACATCACACCAAACACACAGCACATGTCACGCTCCTTAATTTTTTTTTAACTTTGTGCACACTGACATCATTTTCAGACCTCAATTCAGACCACAGGGTGCTTTTTTCTTTTTTTTTTTTTTTTTTTTAAGCAGAAGTCAAATCCACACAGGCACTTAATTAGGATTCATGTTTTGGGCCATTATCTTATTAAGAGATCAGTCTATAGAGCTAAGCCTTAACCTCCTGATAGAGGTCATGTTGTATTACTATATGTATAAAAAAAGTTGGGGGTGGGTGGGTGGGGGGGCTGGGTTTACTGGGTGCCACTATTTCTTGAGTTAGCTGCATTCTCACCTCCTCTTTGTCGCTGTCTCGGTGGTAGTTGATGCGGCTGAGGAACCGGTGCCCCGCCATCACCCACTCCTTCTGCACGAGGCTCTGAAAGCCAGCAATGGTGCGGCAGTGTGGGTCACACATCACCTGCACCAGGCTGGACACCACGCAGGTCATGTCCCGGTCCTCTGGCTCTGCAGATACACAACACCAGTGAGCACAACCTTAATGACACGGAGGAAAGAAATGTTCGAGAACTACAGCATCACTGCAATCGAACGGGATGAGAGCCAAGTCCTGACCTGCTTCTACACACTCCTTTTTAGTGAAGTCCCCACATTTCTATATGTCTTACATAAATGTCCTGCACAGTTCCCTTAATACTTATGGGAAGGGTCATATTTATAATGACTCATAAGGCATTCATTACACACACTGGGCCTCATTTATCAAGTTGAATGCGAACAGATTTATTGTAAACAGCTCGCACAGGGGTTTATGCAAGAAATCTGGTATTCATGAAAATCCTGTACATTCAGAAAAGCGTTCGTAGCCTACTCGTGCTCCTGAGTGCGTATAAATCTGTGTGTAAGAAGACTAACTAACATAACCGTTGACTTGATCAACTTCGAAATCATATAATCGGCATGGATTACTGCACTTACATTTACAGCATTCAGCAGACATCTAGCCCTTATCCAGAGTGACTTACAGAAGAGCTATAGCGTGTCTATCAAAAACACATCCTCACACTAGTTCACTCGATCAAGGACTAAGACCATCCAGAACATCAGATATCGAGATGTGCTGGTGTGTGCCTGGCGTTTTATTTCACTGATTTCAATTGTTAGATTTCTGTTCTGTTAGACTCATTTTAATGTTGACTCTCTGTGTGTGTGTGTGTGATTTTGCACTTGTTAATGATGAAAGTATCAGTAGTTTGTAATATGAGAATTGTGTGTAAGTATCTTTGACTAGCTGTAATAAGAAAGTTTGAAACAACATTAAATTCTAAATAATCGAAACATTAATTTCTAAATAGTCAAAAAGCAAAAGAAGAGACACACTGTAGGATACATCAGTGAAACAGTCACTCCTGTAGCACTGCGCCCTCTGGTGGTTGCTTGTGGCTTGGCATCTTATTTATTTTTTGCCCTCACAACGCATCTGGCGAACAGGCTTCAGGGTGATGGATGAGCAGGCTGAGAACACCACTGACACTGTTATTTATTGTTATTTCTAAACGTTTACTGAAGGGTCAGTGCTCGTCTGCGCCAAGATATTTACACCAATATGAATTCGTTTAATAAACATCCTTACATGATTTTGGTGTGTGTTAAATTAGCATCGTTCTGCGTAAAAATGTCACAGCTAAGATGTGAAACATGACTCAGGCTTTCACACATACAGATCATCATCAACCTAGAGTTTCGCAAAGAAAATACATAAATAATCACGCTCATTCATCTCAAATCATCAGGGTATTTTTAGTGAAGTCGAGTCACTCGGAGCGGAGGAGGCGAGGCAGTGTATAAACTTTTTCTCTCTGCTAATGTTTAAAAAAAAAACAATGATGAAAACGCACCTTGTAGGACGATGGTTAATTGACCTTTTTGGAGCAAGCAGGACACTTCTGCAGCTTTTCTCAGACAGCACCTAACACACACACACACACACACACACACACACACACACACACACACACACACACACAAATATATTTAACTCGAACACTCAAAGGGTTCTAGTTTGGAAATCCATTCAGACTGAGAAATTTGTTGTAGGGTTCTACTCAGAACCTTTAAAGTACAACCAAAGAACCCTTAAAGGTTCCGCATTTTAAAGCAAAGCCTTTCTGTATATAAAGTACGTCTGTATGTAACTGAACTGTAGGCGGAGCTACATATGAGCTGGGTTTGTGATGTCACTAAAACTCCACGGCTTTGGACTAATCACGCCTGAGATTACAGGAAATCCATTGTGCGTATTCAGGCATATTCATAGATCCTGGGTGTAGAAATGTTTACAGGACATTTTTTTAGGAGTTTATGGGGTAGTAAATAATTTACAATGACATGTTCAGCCCAGTTTTTCTACTTTCCCATCAAATATATTAAAAGAGAATCTGGTAAATTCATTTAGCTTACTGAGTGACTGTATAATATCATATCATGCGTAAGCTGATTGAATGTAATTAGGTTACACAAGCAGTTTATGGAAAACGGTTCCATTAGGGGCCATCTGGCTTTTCATTCCTTAATTCGCTTAGTGACTAGAGCCAATAATCACGAGGCAGAACTGAATTACAGGGAAGTCATTTCATTCTGGAAAGTGTTGCCGTAAACTCAGACGATTTCATTTTTATAGTGCAGGGAGTCGGACGTTAGTGACTAGTCATGGCTGAGCGCTAAAACTCTGTCGTACCTGGTGTAGTCCAGCCAGTGAGTTCCCTCCAGAGTGGAAAGCCACTTGTCATCCGGCACGGACATGGAGGAAGAAATATCTGCAAAAAGCGATATAAAGTTACCAAAATCCTGCCGAGTTAGCAAGTTATTTTCTAAAACAGCAGCTCTGACAGGAGTGCAGCTGCAAGTCACAGGCTTATTAAAATAATACATTATGGTTTCTAAAGTAACAGCTCGTTCACAGAGATCTGGACAGCGGACGCTTCGCATAAACCGATTAACAGTCCCTGAAATCGATTTTCAGAATTCACTTTTCACTTGTTTAACACCACAAACACTCTTTAACCCCAAATCACAGAGAAAGGAAGGGAGAAACAACGTAAGAAAGCTGTGTGTGAATTTCAAACTCAACTGACTGTATCAAGAAGGAGGAAATGGGTCCTCATTAATCGCTCTCGCTCTTGACAGGCGAACGGAAACAACAGGTCATTGTTTTAAGCAGCCTTTAATATCACTGCTGTCCTTTTAAATTCGACACGCGCTGCGCTCTCTCACGAAAAATGATAGAAATAGAAAAATGAGACGCTTCTGTGACACCTATTTACAATATACAATGCAAAAAAAAAAAGAAAAAGAAAAAAAAAGTTTTCATTTGACTTACTCTCGTATTTTTTTTTTTTTTAAATCAGTCAGGATTTCATCTTTTGCAGTACAAATGTAGTTTAAAATGAAGAGGAAAATGAAGCTACCATGCTCTGCTACAGCAATGCAAGGATTTTACAGACAGACATGATAAAACAATACTTCAGTGATCAGGGCTGGGAAAATCTAGTGTTAGAGCAGCGTACAGATACTAGACGACAACATATGAGTGATAAAGACAAAACTGAGAGAATCGTGATCTCGTTTCTGAACAAACCTGAAAGAATCATCCAGCCCTAGGGGACCATTCCACAGATCTGTGCTTCTGTGGACATCCGGATCATTCTTTGTTTACATTCTTTATCACGCATATGTTGTCTTCTAATATTTGCCTTAACGCTGGAATTTGCCCACTCCTGATCAATAAAGTGTTGTTTTATCTTGTGAACGCAGCCTGTTGGTTTAAGACTCAGAGGTTAAGCCAGCATGGTAAATTCCTCACCTCCGAGGCACAGGGAGCGCAGTCGTGTGTGTGCGAGCTGCACATCCGCAGGCGAAGGCGTCTCGTCCCCGAGATCCACCACCACGCACTGCGTCTGGCCACCGAACAGGATCAGCTCCAGGTTCCTACTCAGGACAGCACTGTTAGAAAACTCATTACGCTCCGACACAATACACAGCATGTACATTACACTATTAGTGCATTAGCATTAGACTACTGGATTATCTACACAGATATTTAATGACCCTGGTATTAAAATATATCTGGGATTTTGGTATTTATACTAAATTTGTTAATAAGTGAATCACATCAATTTTGTTGCTGGGAAAACTTTCACTTTTTTAAGCGTTTGCTCCAAAGTCTGGGATAAACTTGGTATTATAAGGTTCCATCAGCTAGCCAATCATCAGTCCAGCATGAATACTCAACATAGCCACGGTTCTATTAACACACTCTGTTAACACAGTAACACTGTGTTGAGGAAAGAGTTAAACTGCAGATGTTTAGCCTGATGAGATTAATAAACAGTGTATGATAAAGGGCTGGTCTACTGTACTCGCCGTTCTCATATAGAGGTATTTCTCTCTATATCAGATAAGTAAGGAATAAAACACCCCGTGTCGTGCTGTTATAGTAAAATAATCAGTGACACGGTGGTGTGATGAAGCCGAGCTCCTGTTTTCAACAACAACAACAAAAAAAAAACGCTGCTTTTTACCACGTTACTGAGAAACCAAAACGCTTAACCTGCTCTGTCCTGAAAATGTCGAAAACCTAAAGTTACACTTTACCTCTGACTGTTACAAAGCGCTGACACTGGAGACTCCTTCCATAAATAAGCGTCTCCTTATAGAACACTTCAGCATATCAACGATTACATACACCATGTCTGAGCATCCGATAACGCAACAAAACAACAACGGACTGAAATGAGTGCATTAATATAGACCTGTGATTTGCAGCTGCACTGCTGTCAGAGCTTCTGTTAGGACCAATCAGAATCGAGGATTCAACAGCGCTGTGTTAATGTTAAATAATGTTAGCATGAAATATCCCTGAGATTAGCTAGCGTGTGGCTGCGTAGGAACATGTATGTTTTCGTGTAAGACTAGATAGTTACATTTACTTTAAGGTAGATTTAGAAAGTGAAATAGTTCACGTTTTAGATCTTACACAACACGTTAAAAAAAGTGGACTTAATATACGTCTCAGAATTTGGAGAATGTACGTTTAAACATATGTTGTTCTGCTAGCTTGAAGGTCAAAACATCTCTTCACCCAGACAAAACACTATAGCACTAAGGTCACAATGTGTGTGTGTGTGTGTGTGTGTGTGTATTAAATGGCTACAAACCGGATATCGTCCTTCTCGTGATAGATGTTGTTCTGAAAGCTGGCCATGCGTAGCAGGTCGCTGCCGCGCGGATGCCGCCAACACCAGCGCTGCAGAGAGCCAATCAGATTAGACACCACACTGATGTACACAGCATTTTACTGGAACATCCTGCGCACGCCCACGGGGCCCGGTTCATACTCACTGGGATGCGACCGTCGTTAAAATGGGCGAATGTTTTCTTCAGCTCGGTGTCGAGGACCTTCTGAGGAACCACGTTAAACCTGGACAGGCTGGAGAACAGAAAGAAAAATGTCTACTGCAGAGTGGGGGGAAAAAAAAAAGCAAGCAAAACATTCCACATGCATTCCAGGTAATCTGAAACACGATCTGGAAATCTGTTCTCCAAATCAAGACGGAGGAATTTTGTATAAAAACATACAACAGGATAAAAACAATGAAAGCATCAGATACGATGAAATGAACTAGCGATTAATCAGTGAGCTGTTCAACAGGTAGTGATGTGACGTTCCTATTTCTCTGCATTCTCCTTTTTAGCTTCATTTATTCATTTAACATGAGAAAAACACATTTTTGTATATGTACAGGCATACGCTGTATACCTATACACCTGTATCCACTGCATGGATTTATATTACACATTTGAAATGTTTCCTGCATATTTGAATAATTTACGTTCAAAAATATTGCCCAAAATACATTCTGAACCAGATTAAAAAAACACGGCTGTACTAATTGATTAATATAAATGTAATTAATTTTAAAAAAACTTGTTAAAAATTGAATATGAATTAAAATGACAATTTAAACAGCATGACAATGCATGAAATTGGAATAACCCGAAGTTTTCCCCTCTCTTAAAATGACGTGAATGCGGAATGACAGTAGGGCGAGACCGATATATATCATAGAGCCGATGTTTTAAATCAGCTGATATTAAAAACTCCACAGCTTTTTCAGCAGTAGTCGAAATCACACTGATGTCTAAACTGTAAATCTGGACAATTTACTGCAAATCTGCTTTTGTTTTAGTTAGAGCTAAACACTGTTTAATTGTTTTAAGCTTACAAGTACTTAAACTGGCCTGTTTGGTTATTTTTTTGAGGTGTGTGATTAATTTTAAAGTAAGATCAGTTAAACCGTTATCAGTTACTGAAATTTCTAGAGCACTAAAAGTGCAGTTTGTAACATTTACCATTTAATACTGTTACTCTGCCTTTAATAATCACATGATGTATATTACATACACTTCAGCAAAATCGGCATTCTTAATACTGCAATGTATCGGATCGGTAGTTTCTTTATTTCAAGCTTCTCTTGACATTTTTCTGGCCCTGACCTTAGCTCCGCCCCCAGCTGAAAGTGCTGTGGAAAAAGTGTGGAGTCTGTTTTGAAGGAAATCTGGTCACCGCTTATACTGTAATACTGCAGTTCACCTCACAGGCAGCAGAGGGCACTACAACATACACGCCACCCCTTAAAAAAAAAAAATCAGTGACTTATTTATCATCTCATATATCTCATGTATACTGGAGTTCTGCTCAGCTGGTTAAAGGTGCAGGCTTGTGTTACCTGGTGGACATCTCGAAGCGGTCGTTGACGGCGCTGACCCTCCAGCCGGTGGCTCCGGTCCTCTCCAGCTCCTGCTCCCAGTCCGCCGCGCTCTCGTACCAGTTCATGCTCGGGTCACGCCTCCGGTTGCTCAGAAACTGTTTCATTTCTGCAAATCGAGATGGAGAGAGACTGAGCGTGAAACTATTAGATGGTGCGGTGACAATATGGAGGCACTAGTGCGATGAGCATGAACCCGACCAGACACACACACACACACACACACACACGGCTGGAGAGGGTTGAGTAAAGGCCAGGAGGTCGTGTTACTCTGCATTATTCAGCTGCTTAATGGCCGCTCAGAGGAGAGCTGCTCGGCTCACATATCTTCATATGATTTTATTTGAATATCAAATGTTAGGGTGCAGATGATAACGAGGACAATCAGTGCGCACTCAGGAAGCGCAGCTGCTCCTATTGGCGTGTGGGCTAAAACATCCTGTTCTGATTGTTTCAGAGACCGTTTTAACAACAAAGGAATCCCTCCTAATTACAAACGACTCTGCGTAAACAGCAGGGATATGAGATGATCGCTGCGTCGGAGAACGTTAATCATGAGAGCAGAGAGCTTTCACCCACCGATACTTCCCAAAGCTGCGTTCTGGAAGGACAGGATGGTGCTGGGCTTCAGCGGCTGGTATGTCTTGGCGATGGTGTACGTAATCTACAGAGGAATGAATTCACATCTCAATACGTCACAAGTGTTACTGAATAAACTCTCACATCATTATAATCTCATTTATTCACACACACACACAGTCCTAAACATGTCCACATCCACCATGTATTAAAGGCTATTTAATAATAAGTACATTGTAACATATTTAATAATAAATGCTGACATGAAATATATTTACAGAATTACATACCGGGTACGAAAGTAGTTTTCACTGCCGTACAGTCTAAGCAGCAGTATTTAATATCAGAATGAAATAATATACTTTATTGGAGTCCAAGAGAGCAAAATGTCTGTGCTTTCTGGGTGGGAGGGGCATGCTCTCTCTCTCTCCAGTCAATCACAGCAACACGAGCCAATCGTGAGCTCATGTATGCGGAAGAGGGCGAAAAGCGCTTTCGTCCGAGTGTTACACAGCGCTGTGACACAGCAGCTCGCAAGAACTTACAGATAAACAGAGAACAATGTGCTTTTTTGACGATTTTATGGTGGTATTTTATTCTTATACTGCGATACTCCTTGGATTTCTTTATTCTATGATTTCTTTTGACAATTATCTGTCACACTGTAGGCATTCCAGTGAGCTGAATTTCTGTTTTCTGTTCTGTTCTGAATTATAACATTCTTGAATAAATATAACAATATTGTACGAGAAACTTCCCAACTTTCCGTATAAACTTGTGATATTTACTAGATAAATATTTGTTTGTTTATTATATAACTAATATTATTCTTTTTTAATAATATATTTGAATTCATGTATAATTCATTTGGTAATTTTATTTTATATATTTACTGCATATTTATGATCATTTCTGAAAACCCTGTCCTGCGTTCCCCTTTTACTTCGCTGAAGTCATAACTGTCTAACAGCGTCATATAAAGGTCACGAACAGTAAAACAGTGTTAATATGTGAGATGAACAGCTGTGTGTTAGCTAGTGTAGCTCAGCATCTGTATTTCGTTCATATTGTTGCCTAGCGATAGTGCGTCGTGACTTTGACCACTTAAACGGCAAGAGCATCGTGCGCTCGAGCGCTCACACACCTCCACAGCCTGAGCGTCGGGAGTGAGTCTGTCAAACAGGAAGCAGAGGACGCGCAGGTCTCTGCAGTACAGCACCAGCTCCTCGGGAGTGAACTTCAGAGAGGAGTTAGGGGTTACCAGCTTAGTTCGGGACGGTCCCACTGAAACAGAGAACACACCAGAACGTAAACACGGCGAAAAATAAATAAAAATCGGACTGCCTCTGACACGGAGCTGTTTGAAGTCCGACTGTCTTACCAGCAACAACCTTCTCAATGGAGGCCAGAGCGACGTCATGGTCTCCAAGGAGCACAGGATCGGCATTGTCCTAAACAAAAGAGGAAAGGGAAAGCAGATAAAGAGCTGGCGGTATGCAAAACAGATAAGTGTTCATCTGTGGAGTGTTATCTGAACCGGATACTTCATCAGAGACGGAAGATAGGGCATTCAAACCTATTCACCTATTCACCTATTCACGACCTACTTTACAAGCAGCGGCTGGTTAGCATAGCGCACGCTTGTCACGCAACCTGGCCACTGGTGATTGTGCTAACTGGTCTGCACTTAGCCACATGATGAAGTGTTTCATTACAGAAGCGACTCACGTCTGGTCTCGGGCTGTCCTGAGGCACAAAGGCCACTCGGAAATGGGTGCAGAACAGCGTTCCTGACAGCCAGCCTCCTCCTTCTTTAGGCGAGAGCTTCTTCCTCACCAGAACGGCTCTCTGCAGGACGCACTCCCCTAAAACAGGCAGACAGTAAAACTAACAACGCATATAAATCAACATTTCTATCCTGATGGGCGTGGTCTCTTCCAGGAGTGTCTCAATCCTGAAAGAAATCTCTGCACAACCTCTTTTTTGAATACAGGATATAACACAATCTTCACCAGCACGTTAGTTCAGACAGATAAATATATAATATAAAATACCGGCGAGTATTTCTACTGCTCAAGGTAAAATATGGCGTAATCTTTCCACACACGAGTATGCAGACATGATGGATTTGGATGGGAATAAAACCCCAGAGATACTCCCACCTCCAAAAGTAAAGCTAACCCTGTCCGAACAGAGCTTTACTCTATTTTGAGTTTGAAAAAGCTCAGCGGTCAAAGCCCATAAACGCTACAATCAGTGTGTTTATGCTGAGCGCTCCCTGAGCTACTCTGCCGCTTCCTGTACCAATCTGCCATCTCGGACACTTTCATCTGCGCCTCATGGGGAAACAGCTGGAGAAAGAAGAAACCTGCTCTTCCCAGCTGGACAAAACACACACACACACACACAGTGGAGAGTTCATTCCCTCGGATGAACAAACTCCTCACATATTCCTGTTATTTATGATCTCGGTGATATTCCCAATGATGTGCTGACTTTACAAACTTCAAACAGAGTTTTAAATTTACCCCAAACTCAGTGAAGCCTTCTTTCACTACAGTTTCACTAGAGCTATGATGCTAATGTCGCAACCAAATACGGGAAGTCGATCTCACATCAAATATCAAACACGGTGCAGTACTTTAGGAAATAAAGAAAAAACACTCGATGTAACTTGATGTGATTTTTTTAATTCATTTAGATCTTATTAGAAATATATAAATAGATAGCTCATTCACTCAATCCTGTTACCTGAACACATTCATCTCTGTCACGTGATCAACAGGAAGCGTCATGCACACTTCCTGAAGATCACGGGAAGAAGAAAAGTAAGCTGTCATTTTTTTCTCTTTATTTTCAGGGAGACTGACATATGAGGTCACTTTAAAAGTACAATCCCGTTACCCTAGATTTACTGCAAATTACTTTTTTTTTTTTAAATCCTTAATGTCCATAAAGATTAAGTATTAATATGTGTTTAAGACGTACAAGGTCAAAATGGCACCCCAATCGTGGAATCACCCAGAACACGTTCGTTTCCTTAAGTCACTACGGTTCTAACATGGATTGCACATAACAGTTGGAAATATGGTTAAAACTAAAAAGTGGAAAAGCCTTCCAAGCCTCTGGTGGTCATAAAGCGATGACATGGTCATGAGACGTGGCAGTCAGAAAGTCTGTATGGTATAAAACAGAAACAAGAGTGAAATAAACAATGGCGTAATCCAGACAGAGGCAGCTGTAATCAGGAGTCCACCTCCGACGCAAACGTAGACGTGCACGTCTGGTTTGGCCCGACTGCGCACGCGGTAAACTCTGAGCTCGCTTCCTTAAAGGGAAATCTCCCCCTTAAAAACTTTCCCTACTTGCTTTAATTAGATGCCGCTGCGATGATGAATGAAGCCCTTTTTTCTTTTCGTTTAACCAGCAGCCTTATTAAAGAAACAAAAAGAAATCCTGCTTTTGACCAAAAACTTGTGTACCATCTGGCGAGCCTGAAAAAGATTTGCTTTTTCATTCCCAAAACCAGGCTGGAGGTGTTCGGAAAATATGCAGTGGTTCAAAGGGCTTTCAAGGCCAAAAAAAAAAAAAAAGATTTATTCGCTGAAATTTTCCTTTAAGCTCATGCCTGTTAGGAAGCTCAGACATTCCTTGGGCATCCTGGGACGCAGATGCGAGGCCGGCCAGAGGAAATGAGGAACACCGAGGGAGGAATCTGCAAACGTTGGCTATGATGAAATGTTTAAACCATGGATGCGTCGATACAGATGCTTTTACTCATGCTCATGAAATGCTCTGATACTAACATCTGACGTGAAATGACACGACGTTAAATGACAGCAATATGGACGTATTTCGCGATAAATAATGGCAATCAAAGCAGACCACAAACTGTGCTCTGTGAAAATATCAAGAGGAGGAACCTACAGTGTTTTTCCTCCAAGTAACCCGATAAAACGTCTTTATTGTTTTTAAACAGTGTTAATAGAGAGCGCGAGGACGACCGACCTGAGCGTGCAGAGCATTATCAGCGCGCGTGGTCATTAAAAACGAGGGCGAGATGTCATATATTGTGCGTACAAGTGTGAAGCAGTGAAGCGAGCGTCTAGAGAAACTGTCGCTTATCAGAGAGCAATTCACTTCAGCGAGCACTGAGCACTGAGTTTTGCTCATGAGATTGAGATTTCGCTTGCTGATACTGCACTGTCCGCTCACACTCTCTGCTATTAAAGATGTTGTTTATATGCCAATAAACCCTTCACGCTGCATTAGCAAACAACTGACAAACAGAGCTAAATAAAATGTTCCATGATGCCAGTGATTGCAGAATAGCAACTAACTCTTTTCATTATCAACAAATGGCAAAAACTTGTAATCGGTCAGAAAAAAGGGTATCAGTGTGTCCCTGGTTTAAACATACTTTATGTTTAGCAGGTTTTGTGTAAACAGAGTTGAAGTTCCTACTCAAAGGATGCTGCAGTGCTTTTGGAAAACGAGCCTCATCGTCTGCTTTATGAAGCATCCTGAGAGAGTTTCCAGCTTGGCTGATCCACACCACATGCTGCACATACATTTTCCAGTTTGTTTTTTTCTCGTCCATCTTGCTCTCCGAAAGAAGGTAGCGTGTTCTCAGCTCTCGTGTTCGCATTCTGCGGATGGCCTGTTTATTCAGCTTTTTACAGCTTTCACAGCGCATCTGCTGAACATCACATGGAAGTCAAATAAAGCGCCGCTCTTTATTCTCTGTGCAAGTCCAGAGCAGCAAACTCCATTAACACCTCTTCTGTTTTCGACAAGTTTTCGGATAAATCAGAAGATTTGGTAGCGAAGGTGGTTACAAAGTGCGTGAGATATCCAGAGCAAAATTCAAACGTGTCTTGATGGCGATCCAAGTAAGAAGCAGTGTGTGTGTGTCATCTTGTAGACAGATCAGATGACTGTACACAAGCCGCAGCCTCTGCTACGTGAGCAGGCTCCTCTCTGGTGTGTGTTTGAGAGAACTGAGTATTGAGTAAATCCTCCAGCCCCTTCGTGATCCGTTAACCTCCAACGGCCGATTGGGTTTCTGCCCTTCCGAGTTACGTGAGATAAGGACAAACACTGGCGGACTTTTACATGCCGTAATGTCTGAGCAATACGAGCACTATCGCTTAGCCACTTTCACTAGCTACAGTGTGTGTGTGTGTGTGTGTGTGGGTGGGTGTGTGTGCTTCTACTTCTAACAGAAATGTAATCAAAAATACAAGGGTACAGCCAATGACATCAATATTGTTAAAAAGTTTAGTTTATGTTAAACAGTATGTGTTCATTTTGAGACAGGTAAGAAAGCGAGTGAGGAAGCGAGTGAGGAAGCGGGTAAGAAAGCGTGTGAGGAAGCGAGTGAGGAAGCGGGTAAGGAAGCGAGTGAGAAAGCGGGTGAGGAAGCGGGTGAGGAAGCGGGTGAGGTAGCGAGTGAGAAAGCGAGTAAGAAAGCGAGTGAGGAAGCGGGTGAGGTAGCGAGTGAGAAAGTGAGTAAGAAAGCGAGTGAGGAAGCCCCTTCCATTCTGAGACTGAATGGTAAAAGCTCTTTCACTAGGAGTGAGAGGTCAAAGGCCACACCTCCTCCTCTATGACTGACAGGTCAAAGGCCACACCTCCTCCTCTATGACTGACAGGTCAAAGGCCACACCCTTTCACTAGAACTGACATTTATAGAAGCCACACCTCTTTTACCTGCATTCATCAAATATGAATCACCATTATGTCCTAAAACTTCCTACAAATTATTTATAACCTTCCATACTCATAAACCCCAATTACAACACAATCAAGATTTATTGAACTGAAGGGGCGTGTGTGTGTGTGTGTGTGTGTGTGTGTGTGTGTGCGCGCATGTGTAAGCAGTGAATTATTGGCAGTACAGAACTCTCTGAATGCGTGTTGAAGGTTAAAGATTAGCTCGGCAGGGTCGTGACTGTGGCCTGCATTCCTCCGTAAAGCTCCTGCCCTGGTGAGGTGCTCTCACACTCACACTCACACACACACACACACACACACACACACACAAACACAGAGAAATTATGCGTGCATTCTAATGCTTAACTAAAGTTATTCCTTAAGGATTTTTTTTCTTCCATATTATATTTTCACTGTAGCTTTTTTTGGTTAAATTATTTTCGGAACCTTTCTTTTCAACCCACTTTTACCAATGGTGCCAATAATTATTTCCATGAAAACAAACATGCACAAAAAGCCCGCTAAAGCCCATCCTGTTTAATTCCCATGAAATCCGTGTGTTAAATAATGACGTGTGAAAGGGGCGTGGCAGTGATGATGACTCGAGTCTCACCTGGCAGACAGCACAGACCGAACATGTCTCTGCCTCGAGCATGAAGACCGCTCTGGTTCATTATCCTGTCCTGTAGGAGCAGCACAGAGACCACAATCAGCCATAAATTCATAAACATATTACACACTAAATACACCCTTAAAAAAGCGAATATTAACCCTTTCATTAACGATTTATACCAGCTATATCCAGCTGTTTTATTACTTAAAATCGTATGACACGCAGTGTGAATTCTGACTTTCTCTACATATCACTTATATTAAAAAGTAAATGTGCTGAAATGAGTAGAAAAGGAGAAAACTGAAATAAAAAAAATCGTGTTTTTGTAAACAAAAATTAACATTCACAGACAATATATAAAAATATACGAAATAAAGCAATATTCTTGACATGCACAAAATTTACACAGTTAAAAAAAAATCATTTTTCATATTCAGTGGAGTCAGGCATGATTTTTTAAAATATAAATTTTATTGTTTTTATGTAGAAACCTAGGAAAGATATATTGGAGGCAGTCATAACGACATCAGCAGAAGTCAAGCGGGATAATTTATGCTCAAGTAATTTTGAAGTGATTTACATTTTACAGTTTCCTAAAATATTTTTTAGAAAGCTTTAAATTGTCTGTAAGTGTGCAGGATAAGATTAAACAGGAGAGACACTGCAGCGTCATCTGATGGCTCTTCCAGCCGCATGGTTTGGGCTCGGTGTGGAGAGAAAGTCCACATCAACAACACACCCCCATTACTTCATGTTTCCATAAAGTTTCAGGTTCTGTTTCTGTCTCCGGCTCTCCATCCAGACTCTCTTTTTGGCAGGCCGACGTGGAGTTACGACGAAGTTCCACAGAAGCCGCTGCACCAGGAGAACATGTGGCTCCACTTAGCGGTAAAAAGCCCGCTGCCCCCTGCCTCGGAGGATTCCAACAACACAAAAACACCAAGAAGCAAAAAGCTCGGCAGAAAAAAAAAAAAAACAGACACGAGCTCTTTTCCTTCTCGAATTAGAGGAAATGGAAGCCTGTGTGTCTGACATTTCAAAGCCCACCTTTCATAAGAGAGGCTATTCTGCTGGAGAAGCTCTTCCTCCTCGTCTCCCTCTCACACTGAGAACCGGAACAATGAGAGCTTCATACAGCGTGAGAACGATGGACTCATTCATCCGCTGTTCAAAGCAGCGCTGCGACATCCTGCCACACGAACCAGCGGCCAGATTCTTCCTCGAAAACAAAACCCGTACTGAGCAGCAGACGTGTGACGATGATCCATCACGTGATGCGTCACGATATACAACACTTACTCACTTTGTGTGAGAAGACATCTCATTAATGTTTATGGAAGGAGTCTCCAGTGCCAGAGGTAAAGCGGTAACTTTCCGCTACCGTCTTCTGGCCAGGAGAGTTCACGCTTTAGCGAGAACTTGTTTCATGGCTAGTAGGGCTGCACAATATATCGAAATTATTGAAATATCGCAAAGTTACGAAAAATTCTAAGTTTTAGGGCGATGCAGACAGCAGAGACTGCTTTCTTTTCCTCAGAAGAACATGAAACATTTACATGGTTGTCATTTTCAGTTTTTAAATATATAAATATATATAAAATTTAAATTGATTTTATTCACACTTATAGCATTATAGTACCGCATATCGCATTATTTAACAAGTTATCGCATATCGCGTTTTTCGTCAATATCGTGCAGCCCTGATGGCTATTACATGTAACTATAAACAGATAAAAAAAAAAAAAAAAGTATCATTCTTTAAATAAATAAACAAACTTTGGAAAGTTGTTGTATGAAAGGAACCTAATCCACTTGGTGATAACAGTTAATCCACTTCGCAGTTGTTGATTATTTTCCTATAACAGCATGCCTTTGTGTGTTTTAGAGCACTCGCATTGCACTGCTGAGGTTTCAGTTCCGTAAGAGCTCGGTCACATGACCGCCGCTTTGTCTCCCTCTCGCTCGTCGCTCTCTCAGCCTCGGGGGTGATAATCGTTCCACTGCTCACAGCTTTCCAGCTTCTGTGGCAAGAGAATGCCTTCCTTACCTCCTCTTACTCTCCTCCTCCTGTGAAATACGGAGCGAGCGGAACGCAGCAGGTCGACACGCATAAAGCTCACACTGTTAACTTTATTACTCTCTGACTCAAAAGCACAACACGCCTCTGTGTCGGGAATCAGTCTTCAGTGGAGTGAGATGATAAAGAGCCAGCGCAGGCCGCGCTACAGACCGCAGGGTGCTTTGTTGTGCTTGATGGCCTTTATCCTCTCCATGACTGACGAAGAGACGAAGAACAGAGGCGTGTCTAAAAACCACCTGGAAGAGGATCTCTAAAATTATTTACACCACTGCCACAAAATACTCATTTATGACTCGTCCGTTTTGTTTACATAGCAACTCGAGGTGGAGCGATATGACAAAAATATCACGTCAGTACACGGTATGTTTAAAAACACTTTCAGCAAAATAGGAACATTTCGAAAATAAAATTGGAAAATTTGGTACAAAATTTAAACATGGAATGAGCTACATATATCAGTCAGCTTACGGCTACTACGAGAGGTTTATAACAAGATCTCGCAGTACATCAGAAGGCAGCCTTTCACTCGTATCGAAAGCAAAACACAGATTCCG
>CM040996.1:1560579-1634469 GCA_022985145.1 Pangasius djambal | reverse complement strand
ACACGGTATGTTTAAAAACACTTTCAGCAAAATAGGAACATTTCGAAAATAAAATTGGAAAATTTGGTACAAAATTTAAACATGGAATGAGCTACATATATCAGTCAGCTTACGGCTACTACGAGAGGTTTATAACAAGATCTCGCAGTACATCAGAAGGCAGCCTTTCACTCGTATCGAAAGCAAAACACAGATTCCGAACTCCGATCAAAACCCACACGTGGCTCTGATCGCCGCACGGAGCTCGACTGTTCTTCATTAGCAGAAAGCTAAAGGCTTCGATAGTGACGGTGTTGCCTGAGCCTCCGTCGTCTTACAAACCTTTACATGGACATTGTGTCATTTTAAAACAATAAACTGGTGACCATCAGACGTCATTCGTCTGGAGACAAATTCGGAAATTTACAAAAGGCTCAGACGGAAACAGGGCCGGTTCTGAACATTTCAAACAATCTGCATTTTGTAGCGCTAAAACACTTGCTAGCGGTTTACCTTTGACTGGGTGAAATGAGCTAGTTATTATATACATATGGCTTAAAGTAGAGATATATACATATACATACATATATGGCTTAAAAACGTACCTGCGTTACATTTGTTTGGTTCTAACGCCTCAATATTTTTACCTTACAGCACCTGACCAGGCTACTTTGCATGGTGAAAGGTTTGAACTTCTTCACTGCTTGTGATCGACTGAGTTGCTGTAGTTCTGAAAAGAGCTGTAGGTGATTGACGTTTCGACCACCTGAGCAGTGATCATCGCTAAAGTCCACGGGATGCTATTATCATAGCTAGTAGCATCAAGCTAGCAACTTAACATGCACACTAGCTAGCTATTTATTAGCCACTAACTTTGTCCATTTCAAGTACATAAAAAAAAATTGGAAGCAAGAAAACAGAGAAATCAATTACATCCAATTAAGTAGCATTACTAATTATAATCTATTTGCACAATTTTTTCTTTTGCGTCTTCCCATCACAGATAGATATGAACACTTCGCGATCGCCGCTTCTTCCTAATCCTTCACTTTCTACTCTTTTCACACCACAAGGGGGAGTCCTGCAACCGCCTGATACACAAACCCGTCTGCCAAATGACTGTAAAGCGTGTGTTTGCATATCTATTTTAAAAAGTAGACCTCAATGCCAGGGTCGTCGACGGGGATGCGTTCGCCAACATCATTTGACCTTGCTGTGACATTGACCCTGTTTGGATCAAGTTCAAAATCGAATCAGTTCATCCGTTGCTTACAGTGATAATTCCATACAAATCCTACAATCATTCTGCCACTCGTTCTTAAGATATCGCGCTTACGAGAATCTCAGACGGACGAACGGATGGATGGACAGACAACCCAAAAACATAATGTCTCATTGTTTCTCATCATGTTTTGAAAAATCATGGAGCCCCCTGCTGGACTGGGGCCCTATGCAGCGGGCCGTAAACACGCGAGCAGCAACCTAGAAAGGATTTGTCGGATCAGAAATGCTCTGAGCGGAGCTGATTATTGAGCTGAAGTGAGCTGCTGACTGATTAAACAGCTGCTCAACTCCCCCGGTGTGACTTTACACTTTGTGCTGTTTAAGCGTCTCGGCGTTGATCTGGGATTATTCAGTCACTCGGCTGTTCTCTCGTCTGTTGTGCCTGGCAGGCGTACGAGAGGAAAGTTCCAGGACCATAAAAGCCATAAACAGTAACAGAAGCCTTTAAAAGAGACCATTTTGAAGGCGTGTCGAGGTGCGCCGCGCTTTTGCTTCTGAGCGGGATCGTTTTCTCGGCACACCTGGATCAAATGTAAACCGTACTTTACACTGCCGTCTAAATATTTAGAATATGGGTCGATCTGTGTACAGATATAAACAAACGCTAAAAGAATTCGCAAGCTTAGAAGCGTTAGCTGTCATGATGACCTCTTTCACACAAAATCCATCACGCGCTCACTCATTCCAATCCCTACACAACTTTTTTTTTTTGGTGTGCAATTCGGAAGGATCATAAAAAAGAATCATAGCAGAGAAAGGTCAAAGCCTGCTTTCATGTCAGGAATTATGGCCCACAGGGAGAGGGTGTGTGTGTGTGTGTGTGTGTGTGTCCTTCTCATATTTATACCAGAAGCATTTTCCAGCCTTGATCTCCAGCCACAAGAAAACAAAGCTGAACCAGAATGAGCCACCGTCTAACATGCTGTGCTCGTACACAGCCACACAAATCTCAGTCAACAATCGCAGAAAACAGCACAACCATCCGCGAATGTCAGAATTCGCCCTGACTTTACTAAGCAGACTGCAGAATCTGAGAGTTCGCTTGCTCAAAGTCCTAACACTGAGTCTCTGGCAGAACAACCTTCTGGTCAGTAGCATGTTTATATTCACGCCATTTTGTGGACGTCCTTCTCCACAGCTATATAACATACATTCCAGTCAGAACACTGGAACAGAATATGGGATGTCTCAAAAGCCTTACACAAGCCAGCCTTTATGGAGATCGGAAATGGAAGCCAAAGGCAAAGACATTTTACATAAACAGATAAACAGCGTTTTTATTTCCCTCATAGCTGCCATGTTACCATGGTGTTGGATTTGGCCATCACGTTTGATTGAGCTTTTAAATCAGAAAGGCAGCGAGTAGGGCTCCCAAGAGGACAATCTCATCAGAAGATCGCGAGTTTAAATCCTGACAATGCCGCAGCTATCCGTGACTGCGAGTCCAAGAGAGTAAAATTGTCCTTGACCTCTGGATGGGAGGGACGTTCTCTGTCTTTCCCCCGTCAATCACAGCGACAGTAGCACATTGTGGCCATATGTGAGCTCAGGTATGAGGAAGAGGGCAGACAGCGCTTTCCTCAGTGTGTGTTCGAACAGATGCAGTTGGCTTCACGTGTCTTGGTGGAAGCATGTGTTAGCCTTCACTCTACCTGGTTGGTAGCTGTCATATGAGAGAGGAGAGCTGGCCGGTGGCTGGGACTTAGCAAAAGAATTGACCAAATTGAGAAAGAAAATTGGGAAAGGTCGGGTAGCTGCATGCTGAAGGAGTTCTAAGGCTAGTCAGAGGCGAGCCAGCCAGGAGTGAGACAATAATTCAATTCGATTAAATTTTATTTGTATAGATCTTTCAGTGGACATTGTCACAAAGCAGCGTTACAGAAATGAACACATTCAAACTAAATCAAAATAAATTGTGAATGTGTGAATTTATCCCGACTGAGCGAGCCAGAGGTGACGGTGGTGAGGGAAAACTTCCTGAGACGACACGAGGAAGAAACCTTGAGAGGAACCAGACTCAAAAGGAAACCCGTCCTCATCTGGATGACACCGGAGAGTGCGATTATAAATCATTCCCTTCTAGAACCGTGAACTACATGGACAAGAGAGAGAGAGAGAGAGAGAGAGAGAGAGAGAGAGAGACAAAACGTGCTAATCACCTCTGTTTCCAAAAGAACGGTCAGATAAATTAACACAGTAAAGCAGAGTTGCTGGTGTGTTATTAGTGACTAAACATTGTTTTGGTCCAGTCTATTAAGTGTAACATGACTTGTTAGCTAAAACAACTTGATTACCCCTGTACTACACCTTATAATGTTTGCAGCAACCCCCAAGTGTGAATGCCTTTCCACGTATTCATCAGTCAAGGTTTCGCCTTCTATTTTTAGGCTACTTAAGAAAGACTGCTAGATGACAGGTAGCTGCTCAACACCACTGACAGCTCTGTGTGCAAACCACATTGACCACAGTCGATAAAATGACCAAAACCCCCCGTGGTAGCGTTCAGCAGATGCCTTTACTAAACAGACATGACGGCGCACTTGCCTAAGGTCAACACAAAGGTGTGATTTCCATGAGCAAATACTTCTCTGTGCAGACTAAAGAAGGGAAATTTTGTTTAGTTAAAAACTACTTACAATGAAAATCTAAAAAAAAAAGGAACAAATAAGCCATGACAATGTGGTGTGAAGAGGTGGAGTTACAAACCTGGAATTATTTTTATCTGTAAGAGTTTTATAAGTTTTATTCCTCTTACACCACAACAATTTGATGAAAATGACCATTTTTTATTTATTAAAGAATGATGTGTCTGAATTTTTATCCATTTATGATTAAATTTGACATGTACTTCATGTTATCACTTATGTTACAGCAGCTATAAACAGTCGTTCCCTCACCAGACTGCCTTTTTTCTCTCTCCTGATGTTAAAAAAAAACGCAGCTTGTCATGTTACCGTGTAAAGAAGCGTAAACTCCTCTGTCCCGAAGATGTCGGATAAGTTACAGCTTTACCATTGACACTGGAGACTCCTTCCATAAACGCGAAATAAAATTCTCCTTACAGAAAACGAGTCACAATGAGTACACGTTTTTTTTTAGTACTTGAAATCTCCACCGTAAACCTGTGATATGCAGCTGCACTACTGTCAGAGTTGCTGTTACAGAAAACTCATCAACACCTTCTGACCAATCAGAATCCAGAACTCAACAGCAGGGTGGTGGAAACGTTAATGAGGAACACATTTTTTGTTGTTTGTGTTCTTCTCGGTGCAGGAAAACGTGCCAAACTATAAAAATATTGAAAGCCTGTGCTGCTGCGATGCCAAAAACCGATTCCTATTTTTGGGTTTCTAAAAGCAGAACACTGAACTGTGCACATGCTGACTTCCAACCCAGAACTGGATGGATGAATGGTTAGAATTGGCAGAAAACAGCAGCAGCAAAAGGAGAAAAATTCCATCCTCTGTGACCTCTATTTATTGTCTCTCCTGCAAAATGCTACACACACACACACACACACACACACACACACACACACACACAGGACTCCTTTCTCGACATCCCTATGCATAGCCGTGGTAAAACCAACACATCATGTGCTACCATTTTTTGCCGGCAGTTGCCATGGTAACAGCCAGATGTTGAGACCATCATGGGTATGCACGCGAGCGTTGAGCGGGGAGGGTGAGGGGTTTCCTCCTAATAACCAGAGAGAGAGAGAGAGAGAGAGAGAGAGAGAGAGAAAGAGAACCCTAAAAAAAGAAAAGCTCTGGGCTGAGACGGATACCAAATGCTCAGTACGGTTTTATTTGTAGCTAGACATCTCCACAAAGCGCGTTTACAGAAATCCGGAGGTAGATTTGAGATCTCTATGGCAACAGTGGTGAGGAAAAACAATCGTAAACACCCTAACTCTACATTCACACAAACAAGCAAACAAAGCGTCACTTGGTTTTCTACGCACGTACGCGAAACACGTCGCGACAAGTGACGTTTCAATTGAGAATTTATCAATTCAATGCAAAATTAAACATTTATGGAAGGAGTCTCCAGTGTCAGCGCTTTCGCCTTCAAATCCCAACAACTGCCTCAAATGATTCCTCAGACCAATCCGACGGCGCGCACACACTTATGTTCTGACATATGTTCTCTATATTCGCCCGAAGAAATGTTTATTTTAAGGAATATACAGACATTATGAAGAAAAGTAAAAGTAGCAGAGATCACTGGTCAGTGTATGTAGCTACCGAGTGAGTGTATGTAGCTAGCGAGCGAGTGTATGTAGCTACCGAGCGAGTGTATGTAGCTACCGAGCGAGTGTATGTAGCTGGCGAGTGAGTGTATGTAGCTACCGAGTGAGTGTATGTAGCTGGCGAGTGAGTGTATGTAGCTGGCGAGTGAGTGTATGTAGCTACCGAGTGAGTGTATGTAGCTGGCGAGTGAGTGTATGTAGCTGGCGAGTGAGTGTATGTAGCTGGCGAGTGAGTGTATGTAGCTGGCGAGTGAGTGTATGTAGCTACCGAGTGAGTGTATGTAGCTAGCAAGCGAGTGTATGTAGCCGGAGAGCGAGTGTATGTAGCTAGTACTGTGAGCTAGGCTTGCTAATCTAATCTGAGAATGAAGCTAGTATGAAGCATGTCAAGCAAACACACTGATTATTGCGATATTAATGTTTAACTAGTTAGCTTTAGGAGCACTATACATAAAACTAAGACGTTTCTCATTGGTACTAAAACAACAAAATGCTGGACAGGCCACGCCCACAAGCAACAAGCTACACGCGACACGAGTGACTTGTCATCTGTTAGCACGAAGGTACAATCATACGCAATTTCTCTCAGCGTGAGAAAAAAAAAACAAAATCCGTTTCATACACAGTACTCGTGTTCGAGCTGCACGAGCAGGAATTCAGGTTAACCCCGATACACACTCAGACAAAAGATTACAGGGTCTAAATAAAGCGCTCGTTTAGTGGTACTGTACGTGGCAGGAACCTCGACCTAACCATGGGGCTTGAGCAGCGTAATTACTGTTCCCGCGAATAAAAATAACAGCGCACTAAAATAAAGCTCTGAAACACAAAGAGGACATTTTAAAAGAAAACCAAATATACACTAACTAGAAATGTGCGTTTTTTTCTTTTCCTTATCAGCCAGCCTGAGCTCATGGGCGCTTTGGTAAAGCTCTGCTGCGGAGTTCAATCAAGAAATAAATTAAGGATATATTCTAATTTTCCTGAAAAAAAAAAACAGCTGTCAATTTCCTGAACAAACATATTTTTTGTTCTTTTACACCAAACTTCTCTCAACCAAGCATAAACGTGTCTGTTTTTTAGGTGCAATTTAAATAGGTCATTTGTATGTAGTATTTTTCTGTTTTGTTTATCTATAATCATAAATGGAAAACAGGATCTTTCCAAAACCTCGTATTTTTAAATATAACGTGACATGCTCACGTTATCGGCGGGTGATTTAGTGCCATCACGACCAAAAGACAGCCGACAACAAAGTTCCGTCCCTGTGAGAAATATCCATTAAAATCTCAGAGTGTGGGCGTTGCCACGACACTCGTCCAAAATCCACCAATAGGAGGACGCCAAACTCACGGGACAGCTACACGTACGATAGTAGCCACGGCGAAACGTAAACGCAACATGCTAAAGGGCAGGGGAAAAAAATACTTATTACATCGAGCTCAGTTTGTGTTTATGCGAATGCGTTTTTCTGATCACGCCGACTGACGACGTAAAGCAGAACGCAATCGCCTTCTTTAATCGCAGATCTATCGGGCGAGATTTTATTTTCTCGTGATCAGCACTAATCTCAAAAGAGCGCTGAAATCGTACAAAATCAACTTCAGCTACATTAGAAACTAAAAGAAATGACAGACGCCACACACGTCTTGGAAGATCGATTACATTTAGAGGAAAAGGAGCGGTGTGTAAATGTCAATTCGCTCGAAATATTTAAACGACTCGCCTGCGATATTTTGATCCAAATGATTTCCATGTGGTTTTTTTGGTTTTTTTTGAGAATGCTGAGATTCATTTAAAAAAAAGAAAGCTCACACCATGCTGTAATAATCAGTGAATTAATAAACGATAATGGTTTCGATTTTATATCGCAGAAGCCGATCACGATAACAATCGATACATTGTACAAGCCTCTAGAGTAAAAAAAAAAAATAATTAAAAAAGGCTATAAATATGAAATGTGCTCAAGTTGAACTAAAAACCTGCACTAATTTAAGACTTAAACTTACATTTCGATTATTTGAACAGTCTGAAAACTGGTAAAAGCCTGTAAACTAATGAGTTTCTGCAAAACGATTCCTCTGTGAAGCATCTTTGTTCTCTAAACTTCCCACAAAAAAAAAAAAAAGGGATTCATCTCATTAGCTCATTTTGAGGTCATAGGAAAGCTTAAGCTTTTAATATCCATCTGTCTGCCGGATTTAGGATTTTCATACATCCATAAAAGATGGATTTGGGATTGTTTTGTTTGTTTGTTTTTTGTAAAGAAAGGTCTTACCTTCAGGTCTGGCATCTGCCTCACTTTAAAGGTGGTTTTAGATCCAGTCAGCATCTTCCTCAGGATCCACTCTGCTCTGCTACACGACTAACACAACATGCTAAACGAGCAAATGTAGCGGATTTGCGTGTAAATGTGTTGCACTGAGCTCCATCTCTCTCTCCGTCTGTGTGTGTGTGTGTGTGGAGAATAAACCTGAAATCCAGCCGCTGTTTAACGGTCTAAGTCCTTTTCCTCAACTCGCTCAAGCAGCTGAGGGATTTTTTTTTTTCTTTAGCACCATTTATGTTTTCTCAAGAAGCGAGCAAGACAAGAGCTTTGGGATGAAACGTGAGGAAAAGCTTTCCGTTTGTTTACGCCTTCGCCATAGTGAAAATGACACTGGCGCTTTACACAGTAACGAGAAGAGGAGGAAAAAGAAAAAAAAAAAAGGAAAAGAAAGAAAAGGGGGCTCGTGCGCCTCTCGCTCTTAAAGGGCCAGCGAGAGAGAGAGAGAGCGACATGACAGTTCAAAACTCACTGAGTCGATTCACTGCTTCGGAATCGATCAACGGTTCGGTTCAGTTCAGTGTAGAGCAGGGGTTCTTTTTACTTTTTACTTTTTTTTTTCACTTTATTAATTTAATGTGCACACACACACACACACACACACACACACACACACAGAGTATGCCCCGAAGCGTTTTATTCCTCTTATACCACACCGATTAATTAACGACACGTCATACTTATCAGTGTGAGATTTTTAAAAAAAATTAAAATCTGTGTGAGTTGCTACAACACTCATCTAAAATCCACCAAAAGGAGGACAGCAATCTCACCTTCCAGCTACGAATACGCTAGTAGCGATGGAGAAAAACATAAACGAAGCAGGCTAATGGACACAAAAAAAATGTCCTTGTTACATCAAGCTCACTTGAAGAACGTTTGCGTTTATGTGAGTCATTTTTTTCCAGATCATGCTGATTGATGATATAAAGCAGAATGTAGTCATTTTCTCTAACCACAGGACACACACACACACACACACACACACACACAGAGATTAATGTTGTAAGGGCTAAAACATGACACAAAGTACAACCCCAAGTGTTTAATTCCTCTTTTAATATCACACAGATTAAGGAACACCATACTTTTTAACCATTTATAGTTACATGTAAAGTCTGAGAAACAAGTTAGTTCCCATTTTCGCTTACATTATAGCAGCTATAAAGTGGTCCCTCACCAGCCTCTCTCTCTCTCCTCTTCTTTGAAGTTATTTTTTTAATGTAACTTGTCATGTTACAGAGAACCTGGCTGAAACGGTTTATGTATATTTCTGTATATAATACATTCAGTCAAATCCATTCTCAGTTTGTATGGACATAAATCGATCATCTTTGAGGAAAGACTGTTATTAAGGCTGCCTATTAATCTCACTCTTAACGTAAAAAGAGTGAAATTACATTAATGAAAAAAAACATTTTAAAAGGTACAAATTCAAATGAACAAAGGTTATTTTTGAAAACTGGTTCACTTTTTATCCAAATAAAGTCATAAGAAATTAGCAAGTTCTTCATACGTTTTATCTCACTAGCTACTTAGCTCCCTAGCTAACGTTAATGAGTGTGAGTCTAAACTACAGCTTACATACTGTTCCTACAAACATCTCAAAATAAGGTTTTCTTTCCCAACTCTGTTTCCTACAGCCTTAGAAAAAGGTCAAATCTCACATCCTTAATGGATTTTGGAGGAACCCTAGTTCAATCTAGAGCCCTATAACAGAGTGATCTGCACTAGAAACATTTAAGGAAGCTCAAAACGCTCATCTATACAAAGGGCCATTTTTACAGTTGCAGTAACATAAGTGATAACAGGAACGAACTTGTTTCATGGACATTAAATGTAACTGTAAACGGATAAACAGTATGAGGTGTTATTTTTGTCATTTTGGAAAACTTTGGCACTGTAACAGTAACTCCGCTTCATCACACCACCCCGTTGTTGATTATTTTACTTTAACAGCACAACATGAACACAGCACAACGCTTAAATACCATCGGTCTCTTGTCATTTGCACTACCATGGTAACTTGCCCTTACACCTCATTCAGAACTTGCCTCCTTACACATTACTGTCTATTACTGCATGCACCTTCTATATTTGCACTGAGCTGGTACTTCGACTGTCGACTCGCTTCTTATTTCTGCAGCGAAACCCAGCAGCCTTCATTATGTTTTTTGTCTGAAAAGTGTCTCTTATGTCATCTGCTGCTTTCTTTACTGGCATACAAACATTTTTCTGTAACGTTTCATTTTGTGCCGGAAAACTAATGTTTCTAAAAATGTTTTTGTACTGAATCAATAACGCAGAAGTCATAAAATAAAAATCTATAACAAAGCCTGTGCCTAAGACCTTTGCACAGTGTATACACACACACACACACACACACACACACACACACCTCTGTACAATGCACCTTCTATATTTGTACATGTGTGTGTGTGGTCTAATATATATATATAGATAGATAGAGAGAGAGAGAGAGAGAGAGAGAGAGAGAGAGATAGATAGATATAGACATTTGCAACTTTTGGTTAGATGCTAACTGAATTTCATTGGCTCTGGACACTTGTACTCTGCACAATGACAAAGTTGAATCTAATCTAATCTAATGAAGTGTTTTATTTCTATAAACACAGTTTCTGAGTTATAATCTTTGTAAGTATTTGGAAGGTCAGTGAAATGCGAGAACTAAAAAAGTATTTTTTTTTTTTTAAAGTACACTAATGATGAACAATTACATTAATACTTGCTATGTCCAGTAATTCCCATACTCCTCTACTTTAGCCCTAGAACAGCCTCGTAAGCAAAACTATACCTTGTAATTTTACAGATAATTGCACATGACCGCTAAGCCTGTTACCTTGTCACGGCTGTAGCACAGAATCGTGGATGTTGTGCAAGTTCTCCGGGAGCTGTACAGCTTCTGCGCTCGTCCTGATCTGATCTGATCTGATGTGATGGGATGGGATGTGATGTGATGTGACGAGACGTGATGTGAGCTCAGGGCTCTGTCAGCTCTCCACCGAAACGGATACCTGCAAAGCCAAAAAAGAAATGAAAGCCGACCCCGAAGCTATCAGCACCCGTATGACTAATTTATCACACTCTCACTTTATTATAGCCGATAAAATCCAGTGCTGCTAATCTGGAGAACAATGGTTTGAATGGAGCACGGTCCAATTAAGCCGTAAGTCGTGATTATAGCTGGGATTTAAACTCCACAACAGGTTCTAAGATCAGTTTCACATCAGCACCAACAATGACGACAAGTGCATCAGAGTCGCAACTTCTAACACTTCTAACCACATTTCAGCAGTTTAGAAGTTCTTTCCTCAAGTTGGGATCAGTGTGCAATTCATGAGTCCCCCTCGCCCTCTCCTGGTGGCCGAGATGAATTATTTAAGCTGCGCATTTTATTTTCGGACCTGACTGGGATCTGTTTATGTCGTGTTGATGGCAGAGAATCATTTTATTCCACTATACACTACAATACGCTGCTTTTTACAGACATCAGGGCTTCGTGCGCAAACGTAGTGTAGTAGTGAGCACAATTTCTACATATGCACCGTTGAATCCTGGATTGTGATTGGTCAGAAGGTGTTGATTAATTTTCTATAGCAGCAGCTCGGACAGAAGTGCAGCTGCAAATTACAGGTTTATTAATATTAACATTGATATTAATGCGCTCGTTCTAATACGGTATCATTTCTATAGTAACAGCTCGTTCACTGAGACTCATACGGACGATCCACTACTAATAAACGGTTTAAAAAAAACGCGCAGTTGTTGATATGGTGAAGTTTTCTGTAAGCAGAAATGTGTTTATGTAACATTTACGGAAGGAGTCTCCAGTGTCAGCGCTTTAAAGCTGTACGTTTTCCGACATTTTCAGGACAGAGGAGTTTACGCTTCTTTGCAGTTTCTTTTCTGTTATTAAATTCGAGAGAGAGAAAAAAAATGAGAGGCTGGTGAAGGAACGAATGTTTATAGCTGCTGGAACGTAAGGGAGAACGTGTGTAAGTGTAACCAGATACTAAGATCCAGATACTAACATATATGATATGATATTAACATATATCAAATTGTTGCGTTATAAAAGGAATAAAACCCTCCCGGATGTGCTGTTATAGGAAAATGACTCCGCTTCATAACTACCAAAAGAATCTCTTAATTTAAATTGCTAGGACTGATCAACTGGCAATTTGATTACGCAAACGCATTTTTTTTAAATTATAGCAATAATTGACATATACAGACGCAACTCTTGTGTTAATGTAATGTACAACTGAGGCATTTGATTGGTGAAGCGGGAAAAATCCATATTCAGTATGAAAGAAAACAAACCCAAACACTAAACTATTTAAATACAATGAGAATTTTATTCAAACGGTGCAAAAGAAAAAAACAACGTAAAAACCAGATGTTCTTTCCATCTAGATTGCACTGTCACACAGCCTGTGCTTGCCTCGTAACAAAAAGAGAAAGAAACAAACCCAAATTTGCCCCGATGAACCAGAAGGATCAGTAATTTGGTTGAGTAAATTGCATCTGTACATGCAACAGTTTCAGTCTCATGCAAACCAGTCGATGCTGATGACTGCTGTTCTGTCACGCACGTGAAAATACACAGTATAAAAATAGGCAAGTCTGTTACATGACAACAAAATGAAGCCCACTGAGTCGAAATGAAAAGTCTGGAGGCCTGTCAGCGACACCAAGCCAAGAAAGAACATTCTAGTTTTGGAAGGAAACAAAACAAAACAACAACAAAAAACAAAAAAGAAAGACACCTTCAGGAAAAAAAAAAAAAATCTTATTATAAATATATATATTTTCAAATCATAGCATTTTAGGTCTTTTAGAAGAAATTAGTGTTTGCAAGAGAACCCAGAGCGCTGAAGAGGCTCCTGGTGGTCAGCCCAAAGTCTCTCTCTCTCTCTCTCTCACACACACACACACACACACACACACACACACACACACACACACACACACGAATACTGACTTCTTCATCCCTTTGCCTTCCTCAGTGTCCCGCAAACCCCATACATTCTCATCGTTAAAAACACTGTAAAACTGCTTTCACTTTACAAAAATAACTCAAACATATTTGTACAACCACTGTCTTTTTGTTTGTTTTTTTTTAATATAAAAAAAGGTTTGTGATTGTGTGTTGTGTTCTGTAAAGACAAATGTTAGCTACAGGAAAAAAAAAAAAAAAACAGAGAAACTGAAAAACAGAAACACTCAGCTGGATTTTTTGTGGGATGAGTTCTGTTTGTGGATTTAAACTGTAATACTTTAAAGAGGACATTATACTCTCTCTCTCTCTCTCTCTTTCTCTCTCTCTCTCTCTCTCTCACACACACACACACACACACACACACACACACACCCCGCAGGGATGCACCAAATCTGATCGTGAAGCTTTAATGTTAGCTATCGGACTGGATTCGGGAAAAAAAAAAAAAACCTTTTTTAAAAAAAAAATAAATCAATTTATCTGATCTATAGTGCTTTAAGAAATCTTATAATCAGCATCACAGCAATTAATTTTAAGGTTTTACTTCATAGCTAACAATAAATACTCTGAACTATACACCAGGAAAAAAGTATGGAAGCAAGCTGTGAGTTTTAGTTGGCCAGGCAGTAACAAATTATTTTAGAATTTAAATGTTTAACTAGTAAAAGTGTGCTATAGAAAATGGTCAAGGTGGCACGTGGTAACTTTTCTGGGAGAGCAGAATGTATAAAAGCATGGGACCCATTGATCATTGTGTACGGATGTGTGTGAATCTTTTCATACATCAAACCGGACTAAAGATTCCCGCTAGATTTACAAACTGGCTTTCGTCATCGACGTAACTGACTTTCGACGATAAATGTAAAAAGTCAGCCGTAAAATGTGCTCACAGAGAGCTGAAAACATCAAAATGGCAACTAAATGGTGAAAGAGCGTTAGTATCTTCCAGTAATGCAGCTCAGCCAGACACACACTAACCCCTCGTTCCTTTTATAGGGCGCCATTACTTTTGTCCTAATTGAACAGCCAGTCTTATTTGTTTTCTGTAAAATAATTAATGTGACGCGACCGAGTCTGACAAAATGTTCATTAAACTGCTGCGTAATTGAAGTAAATTAAACTCGACAGCGTGATGCGTATATAAAATCCAAGTGACTCATCAACAGTTAGACGATTTGACGGGTCAAATTTTCCAAACGTAGGCTGAGATAACTGGATTTCCATCGATACCAAATTTCTTGTGTAATAATATCTGCTTTCAAATATGTAAATACGCCTGAAAAGTTTACAGAGCCCTTAAGGGTTCTAATCCTACAAGAGAGTGTTTCGCTATTAGAACCCTTTCAGGAAGAAAGAACCCTTAAGGAACCCTCGCTTCTAAGACCGTAGGCAACGTTATTTCGGGATTTAGTAGAGAACGATGGGAAAGACCACAATGCGTGGAGGAATTTCTAGAATTTGCTGGGAAGCAAAAATCTGAAACCTACAAAAACTCAGCTTGTAATCCGATATGACATATAAACACCCGGCATCATGTCTACAATCATTAACACTTAAAGGATGGGGTTTGAATGAACAGAAGATACATGATTAATAAATAAAAAAAACCATCATTCAGATGTACACTAACAGACACTACAGAGACAAACACTGTTGTTCTGTGTTAAATGTATTACAGTTTGTCTTCAAATCGTATCTTGGATGAAAATCGGTGCATCCCTAGTTAGCGGTTTAGTAATCTGGTGTGTCACACTTTTATTAAATCCTGTCCTCTGTGATTAGTGATTAGTGATACTGTTGGTCTTCGCTCATCCGTTTAACAAAATACTGAAGGACTATACAACTGCGCCATCCACTGGACAAGTCAGTGAATGACGTTAAAGAAAAAGAAAACCTTCCTGTACCTCAGCTTGCAATCAGAAACGTTCACAGTGTATTAACATACACCCAGTTGCCGGTTTTAGGGCTCACAAAAACAGTACTGATACAGTGTGTCTCAGTTTTTGGTCAACAGACAATTGAATTATTGCATTTAGCAGAGCACTGCAGGATAACATTTTCAGCTTCTGGCGCTTGGACTAGCAAGCGCAAGAATTTCAGCAGCACCGTTCACAAATTTTCAAAGCATTAAAGCATAGTTCATAGAAATGGTTAAGTGTGTTAACTTTTGAGCTTTTTTCCCCCCCGTGCAAATGCAGTACAATGGACTACATTACACACTGTACAATACACTGGATTATACCAAGGAACCATCGTACAAGGTGTACACTTGTTCGTTATGGCTGTTTTTTTTCTCCCAGTTACGAGCATGTGAATCAGTTACGAGATCTGAGCATGATGCGGAAACGTGACGGTGCTCTTGTGTTCTGCATCGACTACAGCGATTGACTACAGCGATCACCTTCAGCTCTGGCACACTGACCAACGAGAACAATTCGACAAAATGGAAACAGCAGGTGAAACGAACGTTTTCAAATAATGTGATTTGCGATTTTATTTTTTTATTTTTTTTACGTTCAGGTTTGTAGTAAAAGCAGTGTTCAGTGTTCAGAGAATGGTGGGCCTTGTGAACAGGCATATGCTGATTTTTTTCAAATAATTTACTAATGTTTTATTAGGGTTTAGGGAGCATTATCCCCTTTTAGTATTTTACTAGATTTTCAAACTTTCATGTAATTTCTTCTAAATATGCTGTTTGAAATAAGGAACCATCTAAACACGATAATGCATGGGTTTTGCGATATTCCGAAGTGTTCATGCCAGTACTGTGTGTTGATTATCGACACATGCCTACTTGCAAAACCTATATTTTAGCAGTGCTTTGAGAAATTAGCATTTACGTTCAATAATCTCGAAGAGGACTGGCGCGAGACTGAAAAGGCAACTAGGAAACTGTAAGGTCGAGCCAAATTAGTGCTGAACTCCTCCACGGAGTCTTGCCAAAACACTGTCTGATGGTGAACAGAACAGGCTGGTGTCTTCATCATCGTCATCGTCATCGTAGCAAAGAAAAACATGCAATGTCAGGATATTAGAAAAGTGCTTGACTTTGTGCAGAGAGAAGTCTACTGACCCACCTTTTATTATTTGGAGGAAGAAAACAGCACGTCTTGCTATTTCTATTCGCCCTAGAGGTCGGATTATCTTCAGAGGATTAAAAAAAAAAGAAATCCTCAAACCTTTGAGTACTTTAGCTGAGGGTTACAATATCTAAAGTCTTCAGCAGATGATTACAGCAGGATGAACATTTTCTGAGACTAGTGTCTTTAATTAATATAAATTAATACGGCATCTTAAACAAGTGTCTTGCTGACTTGGACACAATGTTAACTGCTTTCTGTACCTGCTAGATTCACTCTTCACCTTCACCTACAAGTCACTATACAGTAAGACCTTTGGCTGTCAAAGTTTTGCCCCATCGTTTGGAGATACCAGACAAGCAAAATGGTCAGAAGAATCTTGTTAGGACATGGCTTTGGGGCAGAGATAAAACATTGGGTGATTTGGGTTAGAAAAAAAAAAAAAACAACATTCTCTCGATTCTTATGGCAAAATTCTCATTAAACCATATTCATCCCTTGCCAACATGCCTCCAAGAGTCACTGAATGTCTTGTAAATGTGAAGCTGTACAAATGTGCATCTTCTGGTTGTGCTTCATGTTATATATTTTGCATGTGATGTCTTTATGCAATGCAGCACAGGTTTGTGCCACCCAGGACAAAAAAAACTGCCTCGACACCCTTGTCAATCAGGATGTGCTGCGACATAGCAAGAAAGAACGGCACGACAGCGCCGACGACAAATCTACCACCTAAAATCCACTGCAAAAGTAACAGAGGTATGGACTCCTGACTTTGCGCCCATCCCCTCAGTGTCGACTAAGTGTAGTCCCCTCACAACGGCACGGGAAGGCCCATCGAAATTCTGCAGCGAGATCCTGCTTGAGACCTGCCGAGTCCCACGTGGAGAAGACGGCACTACAGGGTACCAGTAGAACATGGTGCCACCTTAGAACCTGTGCATGGCCGTGTCAGTTTCTCTTCTCTTCAGCTCCTCCCTGTAGCAGTATGAGCAGTAGTTGCAGGTTTCCGGGTGTCCGTAATAGTTGCAGCTCGGTGTTCGGCACCGGCTTGACTGCAGGTTCGCCAGTCCGCCGGCGCTGCCCAGAGAATAGTGCCTGACTGGAGGCGGACCACCTCGGCTGTCTAGTCCTGATAGCAAGCCGTTGGCATACGCGCCACCAACCGACTCACTGTGGAAGTCGGGTATATCCTGCTGATGGGTGTAAGAGGAAGAGAAGCAAGGTGCTGCACAGGCAGGGGCGGGTGGATGGTAATGCCCGTGAGCATGGACAGGACCTTGGCTCAAAGGGCAGTGGCGGGGTAGGGTGGCATAGGACGGCAAGCCCGGATAGGTGGATGGTGAACCTCCAGCTAGCTGGCGCCGGGCGTCCATGTAGCCGGGGATGTGAAGGTGCTGGGGGAGCGGAGTGGGTGAGTGCTCAAGGAAGTTGGTTCTGGGAATGGTCACAACTCCTGTATACAGTGATGGGGTAAAAGAGGGCGATTTGAGGGTGTTATAATGGGTATGTGGCACTTCTGTCACATCCTCTTTTCCGTCAAAGCCTCGGAAACCAGATTCTGCTGGCTCTTTCTTGGGTTGGGCTCCATTCATCACCCCTTTGCGCTCAGCCTCCCTTTTCTGCTCCTGCTCTGCACGGAAACGTTCCTCTGCATCCACCAGGTATCGCTGAATCATCTCTTCCTGGTACGGCTGCCGGTCGCTGGTAGTCAGAAGGCCGGCAAAAATGTACCGCCTTTCACCCTGCATAGCTGCACGCAGGATGCTCAGACTCGCCTTTACGTCTGCGCTGTACTTGTACGAGTCGCCTTCGGAAGAGCTGTTTCCATTCTGCGAGGATGGAGAGCCTTTGCCCGAGTCCTCCGAGCCGGGATGGGCCGAGGGAGAGCCGTCTTTGCCGTCCTTGCTGTCTTTGCGTCCGCGAATAGACCCCTTTTTCTTCTCCGCACCTTCAGGCTTGCCAGAGCCACCTGTCCCAGCTTTTCCTGTCATTAAACCACCCACGTTCTTCTTCAGCTTGCTGCCCAAACTCTTACCAAAGCTGCCCAGCTTGTTGGCCACTGAGTCAGCCCTCTTCTTATCTTTATCTTTGTCCTTTTCTTTGTCCTTCTTGTTCTTCTCCTTACCCATCGTTCCGGTCGAGCCACTGCTGGACGAACTCGAAGAGCTGGAGGATTTACCCGCCGTTCCGCTGCTGCTGCCTGCTGCGCTGCTGTCCCCATTTCCATTGGAGCTGCTGCTCACAGACTCTTTATCGGATTCACCGGAATCAGGGGGCGTGCGGGCATCCTCGCCGGCCGAGGCAGTCGGAGACTCGGGCTGCGCCAGTGGTGCTTGCTGTAGGGGGCAAGAAAAAAATGAAGTCACATAAAAGGAGGTCTAAGCCAAAAAATAGAAAAATTTAAAAAATGTAGATATTAGTTATAAGGAATCAAAGTCTATGTATGCTTGTTCGCTTCAGCCAAGTGACATCATGCTAACATGTTCCCACTCCGATGAAATATTCATTACACAGCTGATTTCGTAACAACAGTGCAGCCGTTTTATAGCATAAACAAAAAAAAAACAGTGATGTTTACTGATTACTTCTCTTTTCAGGTTAAACCGTTAAAATGTCAAATGTAAAAACAAACAATATTACTCATATGTTCTTCGGCCTAACGGTGGATCTTCTCAGGTAAGAGGCTCACCTGTACCTCACATGGCAGAGGAAGCCATGTTACGTTCATGTAGGTGTGCAGCAGGTGGAGCTTCGCCTCCAGAGATAAAGTAACACTGAAAAGAGAGACGAAACCACATACCGTATATTTAATAAATAACTCATATTAAATAATATGACCAATAAACAACATTTGTGAATACAGCTAACAAAGGATGACTTGATAAATGAGCTACCTATTCATCACTGGTGCTATTTACAGTTTCATCTGCATTCTATTCATAGCAAGTGTTTAAATATAATCTCCACTAGTGACTACACTATAATGTTGCTAATTTGGCGCATGAGCCAGTCGCTGCCTTTAATCCAGCAGGTCCTGAATCCTCAAAGCATCTCAAAGTAGAGAAGTTTACGAGAGGAGGAGATTCCTGTTCATCAGACTTTCACTGGCATGTAAGTAAGGAATAAAACACTCCGTGTCGTGCTGTAATAGGACACTAAACAACAACATTCCTCTTATACCACATCAAGGTGACAACAAAAAGAATCATATTTAACACTGTGGATGTCCGTGAGACAAGGTAGTTCCTGTTCGCGCTCACGTTACAGCGGCTGCGAACAGCTATACACACCTTCTGACCAATCAGAACCGAGAATTCAACATGTGGTACAAAGCACTTTAAAATCCTTCTGGACACAGATAAGACGGATTCTCTGACATGACTGGCAGCTCCTCCTATAAGAAGAGACTATAATATGAAATGAAGTGGGTACCTGGCGAGCATCACGTTGTCCACGTCGTCTTTGCCCCACTCCCAGTCCTTGCCTGGATCCACAGCGAAGTGCACGGGAAGCATCTTATAATCCGAGTCGGTCAGAGGAATCACCACTGCAGGGAAGGAAATGTTTAATCAATACATCATCTTCAAGTGCACTCACCTCAGGGCTCACATTAATAGTATTTTAGACAGAAGTTTTATTAACTCGGGCGCATTTGGGTTTGAGAGGTCTATTTAGCTGCACAATGTAGTGGCGTGCTTATTTATTGGCGTTAAATGGCGGCACTAGATCATGCCATGGTGGTGTCTCGTCAATCAGCTTCATGGGGTGTCTTAAACAGGCTTGCTGATGTGGTTTCTGACGCTGTATGACACACTGTTGTCTATAAACACAGACAAAAAGTCGTAGCTGAATCACTTCCCTCCTCCACCTACAGCAGAGCCGCTAAGATTGAAGATCATGTTGTGTTTTAGAAGTGATTGGGTCGTTATTTATGTTTTACAGACTTGTTCTGTTATTTTATGACATGATTTATTATTTCATAAAATAACGATTATGTATTAATGGCGTCACTGAGCCCATCGGTGTCTTTTGCGGTGGTAGTATGGTGATTTAGATTAAATTAGTCAGTTCTGCTGAGGAACATCACGGCCTGTCCTCCTCACCTTGCTCTTTGGAACCATCCTTCTGCTCCATGGAAACCAGGGCGGAGAAATGCGCCTGGTCGTAGGCCAGGACCAGCGGCGAGCGGTGACACTTGTGAGCCTGGACCTCCAGGGGTAGATAAATCCCACCAAACGGGATCGGGGCGAAGGCTGGAACACGTGAGAGAGACAAAATAACATTAACAGTGTGTGTACAAAGACAGCTCAGCTGTATGCTGGTTTGTTTTCTTTGTTGGTTTGCTTGTTTGTTTGTTTTTTTATTTGTATTTTTAGTTTATTTGTTGGCTGCTTTCTTTATTGGTTTGTGTCTTTGTTGGTTAGTTTACTGGATGGTTGGTTTGCTGGCTGCTTTGTTTATTTGTTGGTTGGTTTGTTTTTTTGGTTCGTTTCTTTGTTGGTTGATTTATTTGTTTGTCTTTGATTTTTGGCTCGTACCTGTGGTTTGTTTGTTGGCTTGTTCTTTTTTGTTTGTTTATTTGTTGGTTGGTTTGATGTTTTTCTTGTTGTTGGTTGATTTGTTGGATGGTTGGTTTGTGTTTTTGGTGGTTGGCTCACTGGTTGGTTGGTTTCTTTAGTGGTTTTTCGGGTTATCTGTTGCTTGGATTGTTGGCTGTTTTTTTGGTTAGTTGGTCTGTTTTGTTTCCTCATTGGTTGGTTGGTTGGTTTGTTTCATTTTCATTTTGTGTTATTCTAATTTCAAAGTTATTAAAATTAGAATTATTTCGAATTTAATGTATCATTCCCTTTTTGTTTTTAAGTCTATAATAACCCTGAGTAAGGATTTATAGCAGAATCTCAGAATCTCTCTCTCTCTGTGTGTGTGTGTGTGTGTGTGTGTGTGTGTGTGTGTGTGTGTGTGTGTGTGTGTGTGTGTGTGTGTGTGTGTCCTACCCTCTCCTCCTGAGTCTCTCAGCATGGTGTCAGCCACCACTACTATCGGCCTGCGGAGCACATGAGCCAGAACGAACACATGGAACTCCTCCAGACTCTCATACACCGGTTCCTCCTGCGACTCCGCGCTGCACAACACAACCACACACCCAAACACACACATCCCAATCACACACCCAAACATATGCAGACAGGAAGATATCTTCAGGCCGTTTAGCTTATGGCATGACTGACAGCGGAGGACGAACGGAGCAGAAGTAAACAGAAGTAGTGAAGGAAAACGAACCCGTTGGTGCCATTTGTGCTGTAGTGTATCCTGGGTTCACTGGAGGCCAACTTCAACAGCTCATTCCATTCCTTCTGCCATTCCTCCTCAGTGTACACCAGCCCTGACTGTGCGCGCACACACACACACACACACACACACACACACACACACACACAGACACACACACAGACACACACACAGACACACACACACCCCCACACACATAGGAATGACAGCAATTAGCCCAGATTCTTGTGCTGGCCATTTATCATCGCTGACTGACGCCTTTGCAACACATCATTATGCGCAGATTCTGCAGTCAGCAGGTTGTGCCGCTTACACCCAACTCTTACACACTCACCTCTTTGTTCTGCATGGTCTGCTGCCACCTCCACCTGCGCTTCAGCGCCTCTCTCTCCTGGCCGTGGTCCATCAGGGCGTACAGAGACTTCCGCAGCATCAGGTCTCGATCGTGGAAGCCCCACATGCCTTCATGGTCACGTTGAAATCCGATAAAATATTAAAACCAGCGTATTAATATAATACGATACTGTCAAATGAATAAACACCTTCTGACCAATCAGAATCAAGAATTCATCTTTGCTGTGGTGTAGACTCTTCTTCCTGACACATAACCGTTCCTCTGTTCCTCTGTATAGCTCTGATCGTGTTTACTATCTAAGACTGATTTATATCCCTCAGACTGTAATGAAGCCCCAATTAATTAACTAATGAGTTGTGACAAGCTGCCGCAGCGATGGAACTCATGGCATCACGGCATCAGCAGCATCGTAACGTTCATTTGTGCACTCCATCTGCACGACTAAGATGATTTCAACAGGCACCGTGCACTGAGAGGAAACTTTACCCACTGTTTCCTGTGAAAGACTTCTGTGCTGATCACACACTCACCCAGAGAGGCGGCATGAAGGAGGCAGTTTCCATCTCCACTGGTAGCCAGGGGCAACAGACTCTGGCATCCTGAACCCAGCTTGGTCCACCAGTTTAGCCGACCTGCACACATTGACACCATGTTGGACAAATTTGAAAATTTTACACAGATCGCTACCGACCGGGGGAAGGTAAAGGCTAACGCGTGCTTCCTCTGTGACACATGAAGCCAGCCTCCACATCTTTTCAAACGCTCCTCATGCAGCGTCACGCAAACTCGGAGGAAAGTGCTACTCGAGCTGACAGAAGCTCACGACTGGCTCTGTGATTGACAGGGGAAAGGCAGTATGCCCCCTCCCACCCAGCCAGCATGGACAATTTGACTCCTCTTAATATAGCTGTCGAGATTCGAACAGAATAATTTAACAAATAAATATGTTTCTGAGTGACGTGTATGGTAAGTGTATCTGACTTTCCTGTTCTGTGAGTGTGTCACTGCATTGTGTCCCTATGAGCGAATTAGCATCATACAGTGTTTTTGTGTTCTCGGTAACTGATACATTAACACCAAACATTAAAAACCTGTATAACTATTTCCAGCACTTTGTAATGTAATCTCTGAAAAGGCACAAAGGTTTAATTGTTCCGTCTGGCTAATAACGTGGCACCAAAATAAAACACATAAAACATTTAATTAAATTATAGCAGCACAGAGTAAAATTATTCCAATTACTGCAATTATATCAAATTACAGCAGCACAGCTTTGACCTCGCACTGAAAAATTCAACCAGAAACCGGTTCTTCGTGTGTGGAATACTGAATCCGCTGGACTGACACGTTCCTGCTCAGATTTTAAAATCATACACTTCTAAGCATTTTAAATAGGCTTAAAAAAGCGTGTACATGATAGGTTACTAAATATAATCGCAAAAACGAGGTACCAGCTATTTGGCGTACTAAAAATAACTGTAAAAACGTGCTCTCGTCTGAAGAAAAACGTGCTCATGATTTGAACAAGCAGATGTTCACATCAAACATCAGAACGGGAGGAAAAAAATCTCTGGACCGTGGCACGCTTGTTCGGGGTGGCTGCGGATCTCCCGGGATTTTTACAGCCCCTAGGTGAGAAGAACAAAAAACATCCAGTAGTTCTGTGGGCGGAAAGGCCTTGTTGATGAGAGCGGTCAGAGAACAGCGAGACTGGTTCAAGCTCACAGGAAGGCGATGGGGACTCAACCATTTCAGCATCTCAGAACGCACACGAGCAGAAGACCACGTCAGGTTCCTCTCCTGACAGTGAAGAACAGTAATCTGAGGCTATAGTGGGCACGGACTCACTGAAACCGGAGAGATGAATGTGCAGCTGTACAGGTGTTCCTAATAAACCTGCCATTTCCAGGAAGCCCACGGTTAATCAAGTTCATCAGGTTCAAAGAACTTATTTAGACTCATCACTATTAGTGCATCTGTCGAACATCATTTCATCTTAGATTTGATGTCCGAAGAACGGGATCCTGGCCAAAGTTTACAGCTTCAGGCATCGGGAGTAAACATCGAAGGAGCTTGCACTTGGGCTCGCTCATTGCACTGGTCCATTTAAAAAGACTCTAGTTGTGTGTGAATGTAAATTATTTGCCTTGAATTTTATTTTACTCGGTTTCTGTTTCTTTACGTTTAGAATTCTGCTATAAATGAGATTTAAACTTAAAAATACAATGAGAAGACTAACCTGCGTGCTCGAGGGCCACCATCATGGACTGCTCGATGAGGTCGCGTTCGATGAAGCCGCGGAAATCGTCGCGGTACACGGTGAGGTCGGGCAGCTGGAAGGTGCAGACGGGCGTGTCCAGGAGCATCTCGGTACCGACACCACCACCTCCTACGCTGGACACGTGAGAGCGAGCCAGAGACACGATGGTGGAACTGGCGTGAGAGATTCCTCGAGACAGACGCTTCTCTGTGGCTGCAGGTCGACACGTGGACGTGACACACCGAGTTATATTCAACACACGCACACATCACGTTTAATAAAGTGACTATGAACAGAAAAATCCATCCTGATCTTTATAATTAACATAACTGTGATCATTAGCGGCGTCCAGGATTTACTGTGTAATGAAATTCTGAGTTCATCTCTCGCTACATCTCTAGCTAAAGACAGCGATGCAGCGGCGCTTTAGTCCTTCAATCTGCACAGCTCGCTCTTTCATCTGTACATTCTGCTGAAACAGATCAGCTCCCAAAGCTTCGACTTTCACGCTAATACACAGCACGTCACCCTGAAGGTCGCTAACTAGCCGAGCCGGGGCGCAACTGCGCCATATACAGTAGCTGCTCGGAATTCTGGGACTTTGAGTCCAGCTTTTGCACCAATGTCTCTGCTGCTTCTACGCTGGATTTCTCATTACGATGATGTCGGATTTAACGCCGGTGGAAGATGCTGAGTGAGGAAAGAAGTTTTGTTGCTAGGAGTGAACAGCATAACCCGTTATTACTTATGTTAGAGATTGCTGATTTCTTTCTCTCATTAAACATCTTGTTTAAATATCTGAGCGACGCACAACCATAAAAGGATATACAGAAAATTCTGCACCAAACAACAAACTAGCCCCAGAATCTCTGAACAGATCAGAAATATTTCAATACAGCCATATATCATGTGTTTCAGGGTGGAGTCCATCTTTGAGGAGTTTTAGATTACCGTGCCAGCGGGACGGACTGGTCCAACTAGCCTTCGCTCGTGCCTAGCATTCTTGGGAATGTATGGGTTTAACACTGCGACGAAGCGCTAAATGCATCCCGAGTGATGCGTAAGAAGCGGCTTCACCGCGACGCCACTGCTGTCAGCAGACTGAACTTGTCATCATACGGGACGACAGCGCAAACGCTTCGTAAACACGGGAACATTCCGGTCTTCCTTAATCCGCGTCTTTGTTTATTAATTACACAGCGCAGCAGTGTTTTAATAAACTCACGAATAACCCTGGATTAGCTTTTGTGCTAGAGAAAGAGGTCATTGTCACAGGTTTCCTTTTTCATAGTCACATACCGAGGAAGTCAGGATTATGACAAACCCCGCCTCCTGTAATTCAGAGTGTGGAATAAAGTCTAAAAATTCCTAAGTGACAGTTTGATAGCCAAATTCGCATCACGGTTACTGTGACAAGATTTTCTGAGCTAAAAGTTTTTTATTTATTTATTTTTTTAAATTGGGCTAATTTGGGCATTTAAAAACTGCTGGGTCTCCACCATTATGAGAAAATTAGGACCATGTCCATATGTAATACTAGCAAAATATTTCTGGTATGACATTTTTAAAAAAATGATGTATTTATAATGAATAAAAATACAGGAGATGGTTATGGACGTTTGTTAATCGCTGGAAATGTCTTAAATCACTTAAGGGACAGTGTGTGAAGAGTGATTAATTTAAGCAGGACGTACTCCTGTACTAATGTCTCTTCACTGTTACTTTTAAACCAACCAGTAGTATGTGATGTCATCACTGTGCGCCTCGAACTCATCCCTCTCGCACACAGGTGTGTATTTCTGCATTTCGGTTTCTAAAATGAAGTGAATTTCAGGCATCCGGTGGCAGTGTTTGGTCAAAAAAGGGCGCTGGTGTGTGTCCGAGTGCGGCGAGCCTTCACCTTGCACCACGTCGTCCTGCCGGTGCAGCAGCGGCCGTCCCACTCTCGTCATGTCCTTGTGCTCCGTCAGCGCCTGTTCCCTCTCCTCTGGAAACGAGTAGGACAGACTCCCAGCATGCACCTGCCTCAGCTGCTCGAAATCGCTCAGGGCGGCTGTCAGGTCCCAGTTCTTACCTGAGGAGGTGCGAAAAACAGCCCACGTGAACGCGTCTGAGTATTTATTTAACCCTGTAGGCAAAACATCACGCGAGAGACCGAGTTTGAACATTAACCTGAACGTCAACATCGCCGACGGACATTCCGTCGCTATCGCCCGAGCAAACGGCACTCTGTGCACGCTGCAGCACAATATATTTTTAAACACACATCCTTATCTGCGAGCAGCGTTGCCTGGCAACAATGCGCTAGGTTCGTCCTGCTTCTCCTCGCTGTGTACATTCAGTTCACGTGACTTTGTAATTTTTTTTATATATATTCTTTTTAATGATGAGTCAGGTAGCTGATCTAAAAGAGTGTAAAGAAGTCAAAAAAAAAAAAAAGAGAACTTCTCTCAGAAATTCAGCATTTATACCTCAATTCTACGGCCTTGTGATTTAGATTTTATTCCCCACAGTAAGACCACTTCCTGCTTTCAGGAAGCAGAGCACAGAAGAGCACATTTCATATCTGGGCTATTAGATTTGTATTCCTAGCTGATTCCGAGAGAGAGAGGAAAAAAACTTCTCACTCATCATTTGGTGTGTAAGTTTAAACTTAATGCACTTTATGATGGTGTGACGATCCTCGATCTGTAACTTTAACTTTATTTTCACACCAGTTGTCACAAATCCCAGCGCCTGGGTTAGGATTAGGCTACACAGTGACATCATAGACATTGGAGTCTATAGCAGCCCACAGAGGTTGACTGGAAATGCATTTGCAATAATAACTCGTAGAAAAGTAGAAAAATAACACCATGATTCTTTTAGACCATACCAAACTGTTTTTCTGATTCAATTCGATTCAGTTTTATTTGTATAGCGCTTTTAACAATGGACACTGTCACAAAGCAGCTTTACACAAATAAATACATTTACATTAAATTAACTCAAAATAAACTGTGAATGTGTGAATTTATCCCTAACGAGCGAGCCAGAGGCGACGGTGGTGAGGAAAAGCTCCCTGAGACGACATGAGGAAGAAACCTTGAGAGGAACCAGACTCAAAAGGAAACCCGTCCTCATCTGGGTGCTAACAGCTAACGAATCTGAGGGTGAAGCCGCCGAACAGGAAGTGAGGCCACTTCTCGGCAACGCCTTTATGTAAAGGCGCACACGTTCAGCAACATGACCTAATGTCCACAAACAAGTTTCGAGTTCGTGTTACAGGAAACAGGAAGTGAGGCAATGTCTCAGCAACGGCTTGACTGTTTATTGCCATCGTTTTTTAATATATCTTCAAGAGAAAAGGCGCTGATGGTCGCAGGGCCTTCGTGGCCTTCCTCCGTTGCTAAGGGGTGGGGCAGAAAGTGCATGGCCCCTTAATCGCTTAATTCTTAATTTGTATTATATTTTGTTTATCTTTGTTTACCTGATTGTTAAGTTGACCCCTTTGTTTTGTTTTTTTTTAAATTAAAGAAAAATGTTTTGTTTCTTCATCTCATAGCAAAATCAATACAAAGATTGGTGAGGGAAAAAAAGTGTGCGAGTTTACGAGTCTCACCCTCCAGTAGGTCTCTGGCCAGTCCGGGTTCGGCTCCTGTAGAGCGGACAAAGTCGGACAGGACTGCGTCCATATCCAGGGTCATGTGATCATGAAGCGACGGCGCTGCAGGGGAACATCAGGGCAGCGGAAACGAACAGGAGAGAGACTCTCCTACAGCCCACGATCAACACCGCTACAGCAACACCTACAGAGAGAGAGAGAGAGAGAGAGAGAGAGAGAGAGAGAGAGAGAATGTGTTAGATATGGCCAGATTTAAATCGGTACCCAACAGGTACCGCAATTACTGGAAAGTCCAGAAAAATTTGGCAGCGGGGAAGTGAAAAAAAAAAAGGTCAGATCACAAGTCATAGAATTGATCTGAGGAATCATACGAGCCGATCGTTTGGATATGCTGCTTTACCTCATCATACCTAAAACTGAGAAAATCTCAATCTAAACGTCGCTGAAGTTGCAGCTCCGCGATTTTATGCACATGCCTACAAAATAGTCGACTTTGCTAGCGTGAACGTAAGGCAATGTTTTTTTTTAAACCCCCCTTTATGAAGGTTGCAGATACTGCTAGAGCTGATTACACAATACTTTCTTCTTTAAAATAAACTGCTATGTGTCTGTAATATTGTACTTCATAAGACGGCCCTGCTCTCTCCCTATAAGGTCACATGACCTGATATTTAGACTGGCGAGTTAATGCGGTGCGTTCGTGGACACTTCGCGAATCAATAAGAGGTCAGATGTCGTGTTCGTGACGCTGGGACTGCTCGGGAATCAATCAAGAGTCTCCTCAAGGACACGTCTGTGAAGGACCTTCGGCGCCAGGAGGTCACGTGGTGCAGCTGAGATTCAACTCGCTGGAACTGTGTCACACTGTATTGTGGGAATTTATCATGATATCGCTACTGCATCGTCATATCACCGTCATATCCAACCGAAGTGAATGTGATACAGTGAAAAAGAGGAATAATGATGGTGAATAACGTCACACTGTGTGACGCTTCCACACTCGGTACTTTGGTGTGTCACTGCAGGGTCCTAGAAGCCACAGGACAGATATCGTCCAAGAAATGAGAAATCACTGAACATACGTCAGCGCAAAAACAGGCAGTTTTTAAAATTCTAATCTAAATGCACGGAGAACTCAGGGACGAATACAAATGTTATTCGGAAAAGAAGAGATGTTCTACACTGATACGAATACGGATACGAATAGTCGGAGCATTATTTGTTTTAGAGCTTGCCGGAATCGTTCAAAAGCTATCCGGTCGAGACTAGAGCTGAGCGTCAACACGCAACAAAAAATCTGCATGAGTGGGAGGTTTTTACTTTCACGCTGTCAGATATGAAGCTCCCAGGATGAAGAAAGACCACGACCAGATAATCTTTATTGTCATTATACTTGTGTACAAAGAAATCTACTAATCATTAACACATACAGCATTCAGTCATTCATTCATTCATTCACTCTTCCTTAGTGTCTGCCTGGTCAGGATCGCCGTAGTGTACTAGTTAGTTGACATTTTCGGAAATCGTCATCTCTGTTTGAGAACGATGATGAACTTGAGTAATGTAGATGAGGCTGAGGAACTGTCAGAGCCGGTGTCTGATTTAGGCCACGCCCACTTTGGGTTTAACTATACAGAAACGGAGAGTATCCTTGCGTTACACCCCAAAGTGACATCATTTATAACGGCAGTGAGGTTCACACTCATCCCACTCAAGCTGGTTAATGCTTTTTAATCACAACGTACGCCATGTTGATCTACAGACCAACAACTCATGACTCATGACTTCTCATCTATCATTGGGAAAAGGCGTGCGGCTAGCGCCGTCACTATGAGGCAATAAAGAAAGGACAAAAAAAAAAAAAAAAAAAAAAAAAAAAAAAAAAAAAAAAAAAAAAAAAAAAAAAAAAAAAAAAAAAAAAAAAAAAAAAAAAAAAAAAAAAAAAAAAAAAAAACACAAAAAAGGGCCTTTTCAGAGAGGGAACATTTTCAGTCAGTGACTTCATAGGGAACAGTGAGAGGAGAGAAAAGTGCAGCCGCTGCCAGTTCTGTGCCATCGCTTTTCTCACACACACACACACACACACACACACACACACACACACACACACACACACACTCTACCTGCTCTGGACTGAACATCGGTCCTGTGGGTGGAATGAGGAGGATGATTAAACACGGGTGTTGGCCTAGTTAGAAAACAATCGTCAAAGAATGCAAAAAACTCTGAACAGCAGCAGCTTTAACCCTCACGTTCTGTTCGTCACTTCCACCACCATCACTTTAGAATGTGTAGAAATACAGAAAAATAGCTTTTATTCATGATGGCCGGTGTGTGTGTGTGTGTGTTAGGGTTGTAAGAATTATTATTTTTTTTAAAAATCATATTTTGCATTTTTAAAGGTCAATTTTTTTCCTCACTTGTACACTTGAAAAAAGTAAAACATGATCAAATATAAAGGTTTAAGCCACGATCTTAGCACAAGTGCACTAAGAGGCTGAGAAAGCCCATTTGGAAAACTGACTTCCGGTCCGGAACGCTCGTCTGTGTTTGGATCCACCTCTACTCTACAGGCCACGGTAGATCCTGTGGGCGGAGCTTCGTGAACTAGGGTGGGAATGGGGGCGGGGCTCATAGCCCAAATGTCGAATCCACCTACTTAAATGTTAGAGACTTGATTTTGTAAGAATAAGACTACTCTCATCTAACGCAGCTTTAACTAGTCCTTCTCTACGTCATAAATATTAATGAGTTAACGATATCCCAGATTCTGAACAGCACTGGTCACATACTGATCAGAGGATACCCCAGGAATCGAACATTACCATTACAAACATCTTCTGTTAGCGAAACTGAGCACATAATCACACTAACTGATCACTTTCAGCGTTGAAATGTAGCAGTCGGATGTAAAATGTAAATATTCTGATGCAAAAAACACACCAACATCGATTTCCATACCGTATCCATATCGATTTTCCTGATTAATAAAGTGATGAATAAAGTAATAAAGTGCTTTCTATCGTCTTTATTCCCCAAGCTGGACTGAGATACTTAAGGTCACCTCGTTAACTTTAACGACGCCGATTAGTGGGAGAAAAACCATCCGAGAGGCAAATGCTGAGCCTGAATAAAGTCCAAGCAGCTACTGATGAATATTTAGGTGTAAAGTCAGAGCTTTAAGGGAACGGCCGTCCCTGTACCTCAGCACTGTGCTAATGAGTCCAGCTGGTAGCGGCTGCCAAACCTCGCACGTTCTCACACACACACACACACACACACACACACACACACACACACACACACACACACACTCAGAGCGACAGGCGAGGACTTGTCGACTCATGCTCGACACGGCACTTAGTCACTTGATGGAAGCGGCATCTGTCACCTCGTCCCGTCAGGAAATATGCTGTATTCGACTTACCTCAGTACCTCGACTTGCCTTACCACGCTACAAAGTGGGGGGAGGGGGGAACATGGCCGCCTCTAGGTTTGTCTTTTGCTCTCAACAAGCTAGCCATCTAACCGTAATCGACAAGTATTCAACTGTAAGGCATTGACTATCAGATATTTCTACAATACACAACAGATAACAATATACGCGTTTCGATAATTAGACACGATCCAAAAGTCTATACAAGTATCGTTTACGTTACGTTAACATAACTGCAACAAAATCAAGTTTAGCATCTCTTCGGAGAAACGATGGAGTATTTCGCTGGTGCAGAAACGTCAACAATGCTCACGATAAAATAAGGAAAATAAGTTTTGATGTAATTTATGGTAATATCGATATATCGTTGTCTCACCCGACCCTGACGCACAGCACTAGAAACGACACGGAAAAGCCGAGTTTCGATTACGGATAACGCAATTCATTTCGAATTTATTGTTTTTCCTAAGTGCCACCTCAGAGCGCCAGCATTCCCGCTGTCCGGATTCCTGATCGTCACGTACAGAAATCCGTAACCTCGGTGACCTCGTGTTTCATTTCCTTCGCGTTTTGCGTGACGATGCTGCATTCTGTTAAGTGTGAAATGTTCGAGATATAATAATCGAAACGCAGCTCAGGCTCCCTTCTTCTAAACCGTTATGTATTTCCATGAGATAAAGAGGCAGGTAGTAAGCACACACACACACACACACACACACACACACACACACACACACACACACAAACATATATATACATACACACACAGCTCTAAACTGGGCCAAGCGCTAATACTGGCTTGTGAAGCTGAAGAGAGCCTCCAGGGCCTGGACCTGCGAGAACACTGCAGTGAGTCACGGCTCCACCACCGTCCATCACCACCGGCCGCTCCACATCCTTCTGTTCACCGCCTCCTCTTAAAGGAGACAAGCTCAGATATAAAAAAAAAAAAGACGAGAAACTAAATATCTGAAGGACTCAAAGTGTACTAATAAACAATCACAGCAACCCAAGCATACCGTACACAGCGCGGTTTTAGCTCCGACTTCACAGTCGCAGACTCATTTCCTGACTCGATGATCACTCTGCTACTTGTGCAGGCTGCAAGCGATTGCCGGGGCGCCAATATTTTCAAGCACGTTCGATATTCAGTATTCTCAGCGATGGATCATGCAGCGTGAAACAGCCAATAAGAGTCAGACAAGAAATCGAATCCCTGAATCCAGTTTATCGTCTGCTTATTTGCGTCTGTCTGAATGCAAGCAGAAGAACATCGCTTCTAAGAAATGATCTGCCACGCTAATCCTAATGTTCGTTAGGAACTGCATAAATAAGAACAAACATGACGCGTTTCCTTGCGATGCACTGTATCAAAATACTATTTTTTTGCATTGTGCCTCCAGTTCTCGTTGCAGAACAGACAGCCACTGCCTGCTTCCTCCACATAATTTCTCATTTTTCTCGTTTACGCACAAAATAGTGACAAAGTCAAGTGACGGACATCGCTCATGAACACCGCCGCTGCATTATTACACAACGTGACCTATAACGTGTATCGCAGAAATGTCCTCAAGTATCGTGATATGATATTTTGGTCATATTGCCCAGCGCTACTAATAATGATAATAATAATAAGAAGAAGAAGAAGAAGAAGAAGAAGAAGAAGAAGAATAAAAAGAAGAAGAAGAGCTGATCGTCTAAATGTTGCTTTAACTGCGTCAGGGTCAGGAACTACAGGAATGTCGCCAGAGCTACTGAAGCAGCTTCGAAGCTTTTGCAAACCAAATCAGGCAGATGGTGTGTATATAATCTGTGTGTGTGTGTGTGTGTGTGTGTGTGTGTGTGTGGGGAAGGTGGGAGGGGGTGATGAGTTTCAGTCATGAGGGCATTTCAACACCCATTCGAGAGAGTTTATTAGCAGGAATGTGAAGGGGAAAACCCTGACTAATTCAAGACAGGAGCATGATTAATGTCGGACAGGAATAGGAACAGAACCAGGAACAGGGGGAGGTCCGAGACACCACACAGCATTTGTTTAAAGTGGCAGCGTGACGCGATCTCAGTGGCGGCGGCGGTTGGCGGCGCGCCTGGACACACGTCCGCATCCCGCTGTCGTGGCCGTTCACCGGTGTCAACGATGTCAGGTGTAAATGACGTACAAGGATACAAGGATTTCTCCTCTACAAGTTCACTCATCGAGGTTTCCTGCTAAAAATAAGGAGCGCAACACTCTGTGTCCTGCTGCGATAGGAAAATAATCAACGATGGGGTCGTATAATGAATCAGAGTTACTGTGACCACACAGAAGGTGATACGTTGCCAAAAACAGCATGTGTTTATTCCTCTTCTTACACCACAGCGATTCTCCAACAATTACACTTTTTTATTTATTAGAGAACATGTCATACTTTTTATCTGTTTATAGTTACGTTTAATGTTGCGGAACATTCAGGAGACAAGTTAGCAGCTATAAAAATCATTCGTGGTGTTCAACGCCTTGAACGTTTCATCCCGCTCTATCTCTATTAAAAATGCGTAAAGTCGAATTTATTTATTTAGCACATTTAAAAACAAATAAAACCGAAAGGCTTTAAAAAAAAAAAAACACTTTTTAAATTAATTTATTGCGGTGAGCCCAGCATTATCAAACTGAACGTCTTTTTCTGCATAATGATCAAACGATGTAGCTCTAAAATCATGCGGCACTAGAAGAACGTACGTTTTAGTTAGTTTAAAACTAGAATTTCGGTTGCACCACGGACGCGTAAGGCGTGTCGTAACCAGTAGTGAGCAGAGTTATCGTAAATCAAAACGTATCACCGTCACCATCACCAGCCCCGTCAGCAGCCAATCAGAAACATGATCTGACACAAACAGGAAATATTACATCCGTGACCGAGACGTGACGAGATTTTTATTTTCGCTTTAAAAATAGTTTGTGGTGTCATTTGGTGCAACCGTTAATTTCTTTAGCAGTATATAGAGTCGAATTAGGCTACGGCAGAACTTATGGATCTGTTCAAACAAATCTGTTGCCCTGCGCCACGTCATGCTTTCTGTCAGCAGATCATCGGATCATCAGCTCACTGCGTAATGACTTCCCAAAGCCTGAGACACACAACTCTGCACTTCTGCGTCTCATTAAAAAGTCGTTAACGCGAAGCTGCTAAAAGATTGCTCATCAGGGCCGATGCTGATGCTGTTCTGTCGATTTGCAGTGAAGCGATTGTGTTCGAGACACTTATATCCCTTGTTAAAGCTCCGCTGCAAGCCCCGATCGACGCGCTAATCACAACGAAAACACGATGAAGATCTCTTTTCTCTTTTTTTAACGACCTGAAACTGACACCTTAGGGGTTTTTTTTTCCTGAAACAATTTTCTCTGCATTTACATCCGAGTCACTGTTTGTTAGTTTGTATTAGAGTTTATTCCCAAAGCAGCTTCAATGGCTATTTCATAGCAAATACTAATTATTATTAGTATCAATCAAACATTCGATAAAATTCAGCTTAAAAAGTCAGACGTTTCTGTACAACATGACGGCTCTATAAAAGATTCTTTAAATTTACTTGTGAGAAAAATTGTAATAGTTTCTCTGGGTCCGTCTTACAAAACAAGTCTTTCCAAGTCTGTCCTGATAAAAGGCACTGTCTCATGACATTAAAAAAAGGGCAGACCAAAAAAAAAAATGGTTTACGGTCAAGGGAGTGTTCCAATATTGGCATTTTGGTGGTTCTTGTCCCTGCAGTAAATACCCGTGGGTCAGTCTGGTGCGGCCTACGCGCCACCGAGTCACTGTAACAGCCTCTCACGTTTCAAAGCTCAGGCTAAAACACTCCTCTTCGCTCTGTACGGAGTAGACCCGTGAGGTATTAACTTCGGTTTTTTACCCTCTGCTCGAGAGTTATCTTTTTTTTTTTTTTTTTTTAGTTATGATACATAATTTAATCGTCCAGAACAGGAACATTTCCATCATATCATCATCAGAGCTGGACATCACCAGTGGCAGTGTCATACGCTGCAGAGACAATTAAATCGTTTACATCACACAAGCTTAGCTGGTGAACACACTCATCAGGTCGTGACCTGAGAAGTTCCAGGCCACATCATTCCTCACGACACTCACACTCACACTCACACACACACACACACACACACACACATACACACGTTCAATTACGAATCAGCCATTTCACAAATCCTGCTGTTTTCCAGCCAAATAAATATCAAACACAAAGCACTTTACGTACTCACTCTCGACGACAAATTTCATACGTGCTGGATAACTAGAGGGCTGATTGGTTCAGAGACTGAGAAACAAGACTTCTGATTGGTCCATGGGCTTTACCTGAGAATGATTTTGTAGGTGAAAGTCTGCTGGCTGCAGAAAAATAGGGTCCGGGTGTGAAGAGTTAAAGTGAGTTAAGAATCAATTCTAGCATACCTGAGCACAAGTCTGAGTAGTGAAGTAAACTTTCACTTTTTTAATCGTCAAGCCTAGGAGTGGAATTTTCCACTACGAAAGACAATCTACATCAAGTGTCTACACTAAATAACAGCAAAGTTAATGAAGGAAACGTAAGCGGATGTATTTCTGCACTTCTGTGGGTCTTTAACGGCTAAAAATCAGCATAATGTACATACTGAAATCCCGTACACATCTAATACCTATTCATCATATTCCCGTCTTTTCTACTGCATTAATTATGACGTTCGCAATGAGCATAAGTTCAAAATATGGCCATGAATAAAATTCAGCAGCTGACATCATCCTGATGAATCATTCTCACTCTCAACCTTCGTGGCCCGGTTAAGATCCTTATCAGCGTCGTGCAAAGTTCAGAAAAGTCTCGTCAACGGCCCAAAATAGCCGAAGCCTAAAAATAACAACCTGTGAAGCAAAGTCTAAAAAGGGCGAAGAGAAAAGAGGAACAGACGGAGCTGCACGGATTTACAGCTGCAGGACGGGGCGCGAGCTCGGCTGCTCCGCGGTACGGGATCCGTCAACGTGTTTTATTTACGGCGCAGCAGCATCACCACAAAATATTTACATTTTTTCAGCGTTCAGCAGATGTTCCTAAATCCAGAGCGACGTACAGAAGTGCTTTAGAGTTTAATATCTGCGTTTAGTACAGGAGATCCCGATTTTCTGCGACTCGAAGCCTTCTTGCATTTTTTTTTGCAATCTAGATTTACGACACAGGACTACTGTAGCATTTAAGCTTTTTATTACGTCAGAAACATACGTAAGGGTAATGTAAGCCAAGGGAGTATTTACCAGGCTAGTAGGAAGTGTTGTGTTGTTGCAGGAGAATAATCCACATCAGGGTGGTGTGATGCGACGTGACACGAAGCAGCCTGGTTTATACGCGACGTGTGCAGAAGCGGCGGCGACGTGAGACTCGCTGCGTGTCTTACGTACGTCCGGAAGGTCCAAAAGAGACGTCCACTAGACGGCACGTCAGAGCCAGAACGTCGCTGTCCGCCAGGTTTCCAAGTGTGTGAAATGTTTAGACATTTCATGCACAGCAATGTTAAACACACTGACGAGCTCCGACTCTCTTAAAACCTTCCGCTGTCGTCTTGATGGTTGTCATGAACGGCGTCTCAAATCGAAAACTCCGACCTCGCGCACTAATTTAGAAAATCCAGAACACAAAACGGATCTTGCACTAGGTTTAAAGGTGACATGAGAGTAAAAATTTGTCGGATGTAACTTAGCGATTATGCTAAGCTTAGGCTTAGCACAGACTCACACGCTCGTAAATGGAGCGGATTATCCTGTTGTGTTATTACGTCGAGGTGAATTGTGCGGGAAAGCATTTGTGTAGTTTATAAGCAGAGCTGTGTTTGTTTTTTGGGGGTTTTTTTTTTCACGGCACAGAGGAAACGTGCCAAACAAAACGGAGCACAATGTGTCAGAGAGACAGAACGGTACACTCCGTATGGACTGGACTTCCCCTCTGCTCTACACCAACCTGTCAACAGGAACTGAGTCACGTCTGTCTCACTGACTGACTGTGTGTGCACCTCTCCGGGTCTCTCTCTCCATTCGTCTATGTCTCTCTGTCCATCAGTCTGTCTTTGTCTTTCCGTGTCACTCCTTCCTTCTGTCTGCATTTATCAGCCATCTGTTTCTCACTATCCTTCTGACTACGTCTCCCCACACCTCTATCTGCTTCTCTCCATCCATCCGTCTGTGTCTCACTATCCTTCTGACTATGTCTCCCCATACCTCTATCTGCTTCTCTCCATCCATCCGTCTGTGTCTCACTATCCTTCTGACTATGTCTCCCCATACCTCTATCTGCTTCTCTCCATCCATCCGTCTGTCTCTCACTATCCTTCTGACTATGTCTCCCCATACCTCTATCTGCTTCTCTCCATCCATCCGTCTGTGTCTCACTATCCTTCTGACTATGTCTCCCCATACCTCTATCTGCTTCTCTCCATCCATCCGTCTGTGTCTCACTATCCTTCTGAATTCATTTCTCCATCCGTCTCACTATCTGCATCCCTACATCTGTCTGTGTGTCTCTGTCCATCGATGTGTCTCTATGTCTGCTCATCTATGTGTCTCTCCATCCGTCCATCTATCTTTGTCTCTCTGTCCTTCTGCATCTCTCCATCCGTCTATCTGCGTCTCTGTCCAACTCTGTGTGTCTCTCTCCCTCTCTCACACTGGGGCTCTCTCTTGGTGTATGTTTCACTCTCTGTTTCAGTCTCTCTCTCTCTCTCTCTCTCTCTCTCTCTCTGGGTCTCTCTTCACCTATGCGTCTCTCTCTATCGCTGGGATTCTGTCTCTCTCTTGCTATCTCTCTCCTCATCTCACTCTCTCTCGCTCTCTCTGTAGTGCTATATTAAGTGTCAGTGTTGTGTGTGTGATTGTATTCTGTCGCTCTACAGCGGAGGTAAAGAGAGCTCACCTCTTGTCACTGCTGTTTTCATCACAATCGTGGACACACACAGAACTCTACACCTCTTCACCTCCTCAACGCTGTGACCTGTGACCCTCATACATCCTGTTTGCGTGGTGTGAAGTGTTTGATTAAAAGGCTTGGCGCTGTGTTAAAGCAGCACTTTATTAGCGTGTATCACGACAACGCTGGGCTCATAAACGGAGCGGCTCCGCCACACCTTCGCAAAAATAAACAAGCTGGATCAGACTCGCTCGTTAATCCGACACCTTCGTGTCGTTTTCCTCAGATCCATCTTCGAGTACAGCTTCAGTGCTCTCACTCGCTCACTTCGTTTCTCTGACAGGTTTATGAAAGTTTCACTGGAGAAACAACACAACTTTCACACCAGAGTGTGAATCAGGGCAAAACTGATTCTTTTGGATCGTTCGCTGTTTGGTTTTGTTTCACACTGCATATGACTTAAACGAACCTAAATGCAAAGACATGCTCTCTGTTCCTTTCTCCTTGCAGTTAAAAAAAAAAACAAAAAAAAAACACTGCACCCAAAATCACACGCCATGTTTGATTCACTTCTTGCAGGTGAGTCGATTCAGAGTCGACTCACTTTCTCATGGCATTCGAATCGCACCTGAGCTCACCTGAAGCTTCTTGCCATGCGCAGTGTGTCAGTCCATCACGCTCGAACCATTCTCAAACCACTTCCAACGAAACTCTAATACGAGAAAGCGATTCGACTCTGAATCGACTCACCTGCAGGAAGTGAATCAAACACGGCGTGTGATTTTGGAATCAAAAATACCGAACGTTTGCGATGAGTCGACTTTAGCCGCTCGATTTATTTATTTTTTAAATTATTTACCCATTAACGAAGTCAGGAACGCGTAAATAGCGATGGCACTGATACCCAGGATCAATATTACAGATTTAAAAAAAAAAAAATTTTTTTTAAATGGTGGATCGGATATCAATTTTATAAAGAGACGTGGTTGAATTTTTATCATGATTGATTTTATTATATTTCTAGAATATATTTATATAAAGAGATTAACTGTATACAAAGTGCATGTCACAGTTTTTTTAAGTATAGTGCTTCCAAAAATATTTATTAAAATTAGATTTAAAGCTTAGCAAGTTTCAAAAGGAAAAAAAAAAAAAAAATAATAATAATAATAAAAAATCGGATGGATATCGATATTGCTTGAAACTCAGAGCTTCTGTATTGGTATCGGAAAAGAAAAAAAGCGGTATTGTACCGTCTCTAGTTTTAAACTAGCTATATATATATATAATTCTCTAATCATTTATTTAGCGCCGACTCTGTGTGCTCTTCATCTCTTCCTCACCAAAGAGTTTTACGAGGAGGTTTTTGGCTGTTTTAAAACTCTTACATGGCCCTTGACCAATGTTTTTTGCTTTATGTGCGAACCAAACAGCGAACGAAGCAGAAGAACCGATTTCGCTCTGATTCTGATTCAGCGAACGGACGACGTACGGATGTGAAAGCGTCCTCAGACGACTCCTGAAGGAAGACTCAGCCTTCGTTACGTGAGGCGCATGAGAAAGCGAGTGACATTTATTGAGATTTTCTGCGTCCTTGGGCCTCCCTTCAGGTAAAACGCACTCCGGTTAATTACTACAAACACCACCAGCAGGCGAAGTCTTTTTTTTTGTTTTTGTTTTCATGAATACCGAAAGCCACCTGCGTAGGAGTCGTGCGCAGACTCGTGCAGCGTTCCCGCTGATGAACACGGCTCCGGGGGAAGGTCTGGAATGTGGCGGATCGAATGGAAGCTTCGGCTTCATGTTGCTTGGCGTTACGTCAAGCCCTGTGATGTCACTGCACCTTTAATATTAAAATTACATAAAAAAATAAATGATTACATTCTTTCATTTTGAATACAACACTCATTTGAGTATGGTAACTGAACAGCTGACACTGGAGACTCCTTCGGAATAGTTTTCACACGTGGGGTCACGAGATAACCTCACGATCTCCTCTTCTGTTTCATTCGTTTATTTCACAAATTAATGGAAATAACAAAAAAGACGGATTTTGTGTGCTAATAAGAGTCTCACGTCGCCGCCGCTTCTGCACACGTCGCGTATAAACCAGGCTGCTTCGTGTCACGTCGCGTATAAACCAGGCTGCTTCGTGTCACGTCGCATCACACCACCCTGATGTGGATTATTCTCCTGCAACAACACAACACTTCCTACAAGCCTGGAAATCAGTACAAGGAATATTCCTTTGTTTGTATTCACTTGTGTTACACATACGTGTCTTACTGACGACATAAAACGTATAAACGTTAGATGAATTCTCTTATACATTTGGAATTTAGAAAAAAAAAAAAAAGAAGGAAGGTCACGGCTTGGGGTCTCCGAAAATTCATAATGTCCATTTGGGGTCAAAACGTTTGTGGACCCGTTTGTACGAATGTGTGTGTTATAGACATTATAAACTGCACGCCTTCCTATAACCGGTCTTGTAGATAGAAATATGTTATTAATGCGTCAGTCTGCAAAGTGAAACAAATGTTTTTACAGCCTGGAACGAAAGGACGGAGCAGATCCTGCAGTAACATTTTAAATCTTCTTCTAGCTTCACACTCATAAACAAGCTCGCTGAGCTGCGGGCGTGTTTACGCGACAGCACCAGCTCAGCCGTGGTGTTTTCATAGAAAACACTCAGCGTAACACCTGTGCATGTTGGGTAAACCAGTGCGAGTGTGGGACTCGAGTTTCTGGAACTCTCCCTCTCTCCCTGCTGCCGAGTTCGACCACGAGACTTTCACTGTCGTCATCCGACTGGCCGAGGTCCAGCGACCAGCGCTCGCTTTAATAACCGCTGTCTGAGTGCACAGAGCTGCTGAGATCAGACACTCATCATCACATTTCAGCACAGAGAGAGAGAGAGAGAGAGAGAGAGAGAGAGAGAGAGAGAGAGAGTGAATGGGGGGACAGAGAGAGACAGAAAGAGGGAGAGGGGATGGAAAAGTGAGGGAGAGAGAGAGAAAGACAGAGAGAGAGACAGAGAGAGAGACAAAGATTGACAGGGAGAAAAAAGTGAGGGAGAGGAAAAGAGAGTGACACGATGAGAAAAAGAAACAAAGAAAGAGACACAGAGTGTGTGTGTTGGGGACAGAGAGAGCGAGACAGTGAAACAGAAAGTGAGGACAGGGAAAGGTGTGTGTGTGTGTGTGTGTGTGTGTGTGTGTGTGTGTGTGTGTGTGTGTGTGAGAGAGAGAGAGAGAGAGAGAGAGAGAGAGTGAGAGAGAAGTGTTAGTGCATTAATATTAATATAAACGTGTGATTTGCAGCTGCATTACTGTCAGAGCTGCTGTTATAGAAAATTAATCAACACCTTCTGACCAATCAGAATCCAGAACTCACGTGAGTTTGAATTTCTGATGCTGACCTCATCACCCCCGTCAGTGAACTCCAGTCTAACCCACGTGATCACGCGGCTAATCGGTGTCTTGAACACAGCGTATGCAGCGTGCTGAACAAACCCGGCTTTTGTTTTGGTTCTGACAGCTGAGAGAGAGATTACAGAGCTGTGCTTTGGGTGGGTCACTTCATTTTCACACACACACACACACACACACACACACACACAGCCTACGCTGGAGACGTAATGGATGGGTGGAGGTGCTGCTGGGAAACTGCTGAAAGGCAGTTTAAGGAGCGTTAGGAAAATGTTTAGATGGAACGTATAAGAGCGATTCTCAGAACAAAACTGTCTCAAGTTCAGGAATAAAAGCTACGAAGGAAAGTGTAACGGCGGCGGCTTTGTGGTCCGTGACTGCGCTTTTTCCTCCGCCGTGTGCGGCGCGTTCGTTGTCCTGCTGACCCTCGTTGCCTCGGGGCAGGGGTCTCATCTAGTATTTATCACGCCGGGTTTTTGCAGAGCAGACGATTCCAAAGGGAATTTGTTGGCTCCGGTCAGACCCGGCTCTCCGTAAGCGATACGGGGTCGCACTTACTCAGCAGCTGTTCACAGGAGCTGGAGGAGACGGAGCACCGAGTTAAATTTTAATACTCGCTCAGCCGCTTGGACGAGAGGGAGCCACGCTGAATCAGCTCGGGAGGGACGGAGACTTCTATTGATTGCAGTGTGAGAGAGAGAGAGAGAGAGAAAGAGATAGAGAGAGAGAGAGAAACAGAAGGAGCGAAAGAGAGACACACTAAGAGAGAGAGCAACACCAAGAGAGACATACACCAGAAGAGAGACCCAAAAAGTGAGAAAGAGAGAGAGAGAGAAAGAGAGAGACCCAGAGAAAGAGAGAGACCCACAGAGACATACACCAGAAGAGAGACCCAAAAAGTGAAAGAGAGAGAGAGAGAGAGAGAGAGAGAGACAGAGAGAGAGACACACACACACACACAGAGAGAGAAAGACACACACACACAGAGAGAGAGAGAGAGAGAGAGAGAGAGAGAGAGACAGAGAGAGAGAGAGAGACAGAGAGAGAGAGAGACAGAGAGAGAGAGAGAGAGACAGAGAGAGAGAGAGAGAGACAATATTCGAGCTACGCAGAAACATCATTAAAGGGTCACTGATTGCTGTAATCAGTTAACTTGTAAGTCGCATTAGCGGCTCACTGACGTTCACATGACTAAGCACAACCCTAAACAGGAAGTAGCTTAGATAATGGAGCGTTATACGACACTCTCACGCTCTCATTAACTACCAAGTTACATTAAATACTCAAAGATGTTCTTCAGGATCAATAAAGTGTATCTTATCGCCAAAAACCTCCTCATCACTCCTCCTTATGGCGCAGAAGCCCAAACAAACCTCGATTAAAGTGACGGATTCCACAGAAACCAGCTCTAATCCAAAAAAGGGCTCGATATCAGCGGCGAAGCATTTCCACCCCACATACGGATGAAAAACGAGGCCCCGCAGGCCTTAAAAAAAACTAGCTCTTGTTTGCTTGCCCTACTTTCATGTTCGGGGGTTTGGCTGGCTAAGCTGAACAACAAGCGAACAAAAGCGCTTGTAAATGAAGAGCTGAATAATTCAGGGGTCCAGTGTAACCGAACTCGACGTGGCAACCAATAATCCCAGAGCTTTCCATGAGCGCTCTTACCTAACCGGCAGCTCGGGGCGAGTTAAATACCACGACTGACACGCAGGCGAGAGAAAGGTACAGGTGTTGGGTTGCAAAGAATCAATTTTTCTTTTTTTTTTTCCTTTAAAAAATCATCAATTGTCTATGATCATTCCACGTGTATCTACAGCTTGAGTGCTGAACTCAGGGCGCAATATAACCAACGGCCGAGACAGCTGTATCGTGAGATCATCGTGAGATCACCATGAGTCACGGAGTACGATGATCTCACATTTATTGCCACACGTACAGCAATTTTACCACCTACGAATTTTCCCCTAAACAAAACAGCAGCGTAGAAATGTTAGAAAACAAACCAATACTCCTTTCTCTTACGGTGTTACGGTTTCACACTTAGTCACGGCGTACGATCGGACGGTCGCTTTCCATCTCCGATCGAGTTCATTACTCCGGCGACTCCGATCCCTTTTGCGTCCCAAAACGTTCCTCCGAAATCACACCACAGCAACGCCGGACCTTCTCGGCACAGCGGACGCTGAAAACCCTTCGGCTGCGTTTGAGACACGTTACGCTGCTGTTACTTTCCTTCCTCACTTTATCAAACACGGAAACTGTTAAACGCAGAGAAAAACACGGCGCTGCTCACCACGACTTACCGAACTTCTCCTCGCAGCCGCTCCGTCCTTCACCTCATAACGACAACGTGATCAATACTGACAGTGCACCAGATTTTACAGGAAGCTCCAGACACCTGCGATTTAAATCGCTGATTAATACCACGGAACCGTGATACTTTAGACCATGAAAATTTCAACCCGTAACACTCCTAATCATCAGGAGCTTTAGGATTACACAGGAAGGGTCAGTCTTTATCAGAGCTGCTCTGTGTGTCTCTAAGAGGTCGCTTGATATACAATACCGTGATATATCGCGATATATTGTCTCCAAATAATCTCCTGCTTTAACCTTGAAGTTCTCCAAGTTTCCTCGGACCTACTCACACAGCTAGCTGTCATAACACACAGTATAGTGATCAGGACAGATTAGCCAGAGATAAAGGGAAAGGTTCTGGAAATTTCTGCAGCTCTACGCTGAGGTTTATTAAGTTATCTAGATCAATAGACAGCTAGTCAGGTTAACCAGTTAGTCAGAATGTACGGGATTAGCTTGCTGTGAGCTAGCAAGAGTTATGCAGAGTTGCTGAGTTATCTAAACCAACTAATTGAACTTTACACTACAAACTGTTGTGTTTAACAAGTTTTAAAAGAGCGTCGTTAGCCAGTAGAGCTTGTTAGTGTTAGAGTTAGAGTTAGCTAGCCGGTCAGTCCCAACCGTTATTAGCCTCAATGCTAATGCAACATAGCCTCCTCCGTTGTCTGCTTTACCTTCAGCTCGGCCTCGCAGAAGAAATCTCCTCCTCACGGTCCCATCCCAGTTCTCCCTTCCAGCAAATGTGTTACCCAGTCTGTACTGAAACTCGTTCCTTCTCCTTCGTGTTAATCCGAATCTCACACTTACACTTTCCCCTTGGACCTGACGCTTTGCTATAAACTACATTCCGACTCCCACAACAACAACAATGTCAACCGAGGCACTACGAAATCCGCCCCATCTGAGAAAAACTCAGCATCCCCGATCAGCCAATCAGAAACCGAGTTCGCTTAGACCGGCACAAAATCACACCAATCAGAGCAGACATGTAAGCCTACGCGCTTCGTGGTTGGCTCCCAAGATTCTTAATATGGGCGGGGTTTGGGATTTAATAAACCTATGGCTTTGTGAGTGACAATTTTTTTCCGGGGACCAACTTAGTCATGACGTCATCCGCGATGATGCGCGTGGGGGGGGGGGGGGTCATTTTTAAGAATCTGGTAAACTAGACATAGATTTAAATAAATAAATAAATAAATAAATAAATAAATAAATACAGACTGCATGAATTCAGAGAGAGCTACAAGATGCTGCCTTTTGTTATCCTTCACCTCACAGTTTTGTGTAAAATAATTTTGTTTTGTGCCTTTAAATGAGCCTTAAAAAATCAAATTAATATGAAATTCATTCAGTTTTTTTCTGAAAAAAATACTAATTCTGCAAAGCTCCTTCTTGCATCACATTAAACATGTTTATATTTAAATATTTCTGAGGCGTTTGACAAATTTGGTGAAAGAAGTTAGCGGCTGTGTCCCGCTCTGACGTCACTTAGTGATGGCTGATTTATTACCGTTTACATAAATACCACTCTATTCGTTCACTACATGGCCAAAAGTTTGTGCACCCCTGACCTTCACACCCATATGTGGTTCTTAAACAAACCGTTGCCACAAAGTTGGAGCACACAGTTGTATATTATGTCTCTGTCTGCTGTAGCTTTACAGTTTCCCTTCACTGGAACTCAGAGGCCCAAAGCTGCTCCAGCATGACGATGCCCCTGTGCACAAAGCGAGCTCCATGAAGACATGGTGTGTGAAGGTTGGAGTGGAAGAACTCAAGTGTCCTGCACAGAGCCCTGACCTCAACCCCACTGAACACCTTTGGGATCAACTGGAACTGGAGACTCCTTACCCAACATCAGTGCCTGACCTCACTAATGCTCTTGTAGCTGAATGAACACAAATCCCCACAGCCACGCTCCAACATCTAGTGGAAAGTTTTGCAGAAGAGTGGAGCTTATTATAGCAGCAAACACAGGGGAATAAATCTGGAATGGGATGATAGTCGGGGGTCCACAAACTTGTAGATTCTTTATAACCACAGTTCTCAAAGTGGGGTCCAGGATGTGTACACTGACTTTTTTTTTTTTTTTTAAATAAGTTACACGACAATCAACGTTGTCATGCTTATTATTTAGTTATGACAGTTGTATCATGTTTGTTTGTATGGTCACTTGAAATGAAACTCAATAACTAAAAACGGTTACATAAACAATGATCAGTGTTTAACTTAACAACTTCAATCTAACTGCAGTTTAAGAAAAGTGATGTTTGTATGACACAGTGAATCAAATGTGCCTCAGAATGAGTGGGAAATTGACATGAATGGATGAATAGGGGTCCATGGAAAGTGTTTAAATCCGGAAGGGGTCCTTTGCCGCAAAAAATTTTGAGAACCACTGCTTTCTAACATTTCTTGTCTGTCCAAGCTATTTATTTATTTAAAAAAACACCTGAGAATATAATAGAAAGATATAAATGAACTAATGTGTTGCACTGAACTCTGAAAAAGAGCAACAAATAGGGGGGGGGAGAACATCAGTGCACAGACAAGAAAACACGAAAGAGTCAAGAGTGCTAACTAAACATCCCTGATGCGTTTACCTTCTCAAAACTCTGCAGTGTTCTAGTTAACCAGAGTAAAGAAGTGGTGCTTTATTCACGGCTGTTGACCCGAGCAGCCGTGTTCGTATGACGTCATACGCTGAACTCGGGTTTGAGGACACATTCCTGGCAGAAATTCCACGATATCTAAATGTTTTCGGGAGTCAGAAGTCATAATTTTACTGAAACGTTGCATGAGGCAAAATAAATTATGCTCCATTTTCAAACGGAAGATTACAATCCTCTGGACTGAGTCATAAAGGCATGTCGATTAAGTCCCGTTAAGGGAACGGGTCATAGATATCATCTTCAAGCTTTTACTCACCAGCCTTTACAAAAGCAACAAAACGCAGAAAAACTCAGAAACAAACTCACATCCCGAAACAAATTTATTGGAAGTGAACAAACCGGTAGCTTTAAAATTAATTCAGGTACAGCTTCATATATTACGGCGTAACCCAGATTAGTTTTAAAGGATCAGTTTCTTCAATTTTTGTACAAAATGTTTACGTAAAACCAAGCAACTGACACTATACAGAAAAGTATTTTAATAATACAAACGCTGCTGTGGTCGTCTTCACGCGTTACAGTCTAGAACCCTTCGATTTCTTCAGTTCTCTCCTTAAACGCTGTACGTGGAACCTACGAAATGATTCCACGTAATAACCCTTTAAAGAAGATAAGAACTGACTTGTCAGGTTTTTACAACAGCGTTTTAGGGCCACTGTTAAAAATAAATAAATAAATAAAACCAAAAAAAAATCACAATGTCATAATGAAAAGAAATTGGAGCAATGACATTTTCCTCATTGTATTATGACATTCTTGAAATAAAACATTTTTTCCCCTCATAATATCATTTTACTGCAATTTCATTCTCGAAATCTTTTTATTTATTTATTTATTTTATTTTAACACTGACCCTAAAAGGCTGTCGTAGTTTTTTTTTTTTTTTTCTGAGAGTGTACAGAGAAAACTCCACAGGCAGCAGCTGGGCAACTCGTGAGATACAGAAATACAGAAAAGCAGTAAAACCTAAAACCAGTACAGAAAGTCACACAGCTGACAAAGATGAAGGAACGTCAACTGGGAGAAATGTTTATTTCAATTCAGCGCCGTCTTCTGTCTGGACTTCTGCTCCGCCTCCTTCCTCCCCTACGAGAGACAGTAAGAAAAAAAAAAAAAAAATCAGATGTGCTGTACATGAATGAAAACGTACCTGACGTGCAAACATCGTAAGTAAAAACGAGCACAGGACGGACGTTATGACATCATAGATTACACCGAGGTAGTGTTAGAGACCAAACAAAATTCATCTCATCACACTGATTAAAGAAACAAAAGCGAAATGTACCATAAGCGCAGCTGAGGAGCCACGGCGTGATCGGTGAACCACGAGCCTAACGCAAGTTAACAGGCCCAAAACTACAAGCTGAATTACATTTGCTTTTAATTACGTATATGCAAGGCGCTCTCTTCTCGAGTCCTCAGAATTATAACGCTACGCCTCGTATAGTTTTCCCTCTTACGGTCGATATAACTCCTTCCGCTGGGAAATGTTAGAGGAAAAAAAACTTAAAATATCATTATGTTATACAAGAACGTTTAATTTAGTGTGGTGCGTCTTGTTCTATTCCACATCCGATCTAGTTTAACCGGACCCACTCACCTCCTCTTGCTCTTGGGAGGCCCTCGAACGAAGCCCCAGTCCACGCTGATGGCTTGACCCATGAGCTCCTGGCCGTTCAGCCCCTCCATGGCAGCCTGTGCTTCTTTATACGTTTCATACTCTACCAACGCGTAACCCTGTGAGAAACAAACCCAAATTATATACAGAAAAAACCCTGACGATGCGATGAGACTGATTAACAGAAACAGCAGGACGTTATTTATCTTAAACGGCTCTCTGGGTAGAACAAAAGTCAGAGGAAATCGGCTGCTAACACTGAAGAGTAACAAAGCGCGCTGGAATTTTTCCTCCTGTAAAATACTGCCACTCAGTGGACGTCAAAATAATCCATTGTACTCAGAAAATCCGGACTCTCATCGTTTACTACTTAATAAAACTTTCATTTGATACGCCGTGTTCGTTTCGGATAAGTGTTTCAACAGCTTTGTAACGTGATTCTGTTCATTTCAGACGGATTTTTACTCACGTGATTAGACCACTGATCATTCTTACGAGCAAAGATGAACAGGGTGGTTGCGCCGTGTCCTATACGTCATTTCTAACTGCGCAGAAATAATTCATAAAGATCTTCTATATACGTTTATAAAATTCAGAGACAAGCCGTAGATACATGACCTAACTTTTGGGCATGCTTGTTTTTCTGAGCTCACGAATGATCGTCCAGAGAACACTCCTGCGACCGATTATCTTTAGCTCCTTGTTTGTTTAATGAACAGATAACTAGCGACAGGTTTCCTAAAACTCATCACTGCAAAACAACTAAATCCATTAAAATAACTTAAAACTTGTTTCTGTTTATACGGAAAGTTATTTCTATGAAATATCTGTCACCTTTGAACATATAATTTCACTGTGAGAACACATCTGATCAGAAACTAAGCAACTAAATATATATATTTTTAAAAAATCCTTTCAGACAAACTCTCATTCTCCATTGGCATACTGAAACCTGATTGGCTCTTATATTTTATGATGCAATAACACTAACACACACAGCACCTTTTCAGCTGTTTCTAAAACTTAAAAACCTGACTAACGTGTATACGTCACAAAACGTGAGTGAAGGTGGACTTGCCTTGAGGTAACCCGTCCTCCTGTCCAAATTGAGGTGCAGATTCTTGATCTCGCCAAACTCGGCGAATTTGTCGTGGATGTCTTCTTCCGTCGCCTCTTCGTGAACGCCGGTCACAAACAGGATCCAGCCCTCGACAGCTGCAAACACACAGCAGCCGGAGTTAAAGACTGTTCTGGCACAATACCTAGCGTAGCGGGCTGGGAAATGTTTTCGCAGGAAGCGTCGGGAGCCAGGGGCAGATGTAGGAACGGTCGACGCTCTAGCTCCTCGTCGCAAACGCAAAAACAAAAGAAAACACAGCAAACTCACATCTCTGTGGTCCAGGCTCATCGCCGTCCTGCTCCACTGTATCGTAATCTTCTCTAACCCGAGACCTCGCACCTTCGTCTGTAAAGAAAACGCAAACAATATTATTACACATCGCAACACACACACACACCCACGATCACACACGATCAGGTTAACCGAATAAGGCAAAGTGTTAATGTGAGATGCTGAAATAAAAGATTACCAGATCCAAAGCCACGTCCCTTCCTCTTCTTGGCTTTTTCCTTTAGCTTGTGAATGCTTTCTGTAAAAGGAGTAAAAGAAAATCACAACATATATAAAGAAATGAACTGGTTTTTAGAGTCACACCAGAGAACACTGTTGCACTGTTTCAGTAGAATCAACATGGAAATTAATGAGCCTTAATTTAAAATAAATTGCCAGTTAAATAAAATCAACGCTCAAATGGCTCCCTACTCCCTATACAAGCGCACTACAGTGTGTAGGAAATAACCGCTTATCTAGTGCACTACGCTCAAACACAGATTTGGGATGCGGCTAACAAGAAAGCTACTACAATTGAAACAACAACGCACACGAATGGTTTCTTTAACTTATAAAACCATACATGTAAACTCTAAAAATTCAAGAAATCACCAGATAACTCGTCTATTTAAACTTAAACCTGATTAATTTGGTAACTAGTCAGCTAACGCAACCATCAATAGCATTCTGCTAGCGGGAACGTTTGAATTAGCCAACTAGCATAACTAGCATTGCTAGCATAGCTAACAGTGAAGACAGGCTGACAAGGCCCGACCCTGAACATACAAAACATTTTACACTACAAATCCCTAAACAACATGTACGCTTTTTTTCGGCTGCGTAAAAGAAACTCAAGTTACAGTTCATCACAAAAGCCACTGTACCGTCGCCATCTTCGTCCATAGGAAAGTCCTCGCCTCCCGCTTCGTGAAGATCCAGCACGTCCGCCATGATGCCTGTCCGTGTGAGAAGACTAGCGCATGCGCAATAAGCACTTCCGGTTTAGCTTAGCAACCGAATAAAATGGAAATCCGGCAAAATGGCCGCCTAGCGTCTTTCTGGCGCAATTACAGTTTCCTAAACGTTTCACAATAATTAAATAACTCAATAAATAAAATCTGTGTATTATGTTAAAATGTTTAATACGTTTCAAATGAACACAAAATAAATGGACTACACCTATATCTATAAGCGTACTTTACGTAAATCTTAGACTAAATATTACCAGTATTAGCTAATTTTGCTAGCCGGTTAGACAAACAAAACAAAACAAAACAGAAAAAACTAAACAAAACAAAACTGTTTATCTTTGAATAATTTGCATATCAATATAATAAGCTTATATATAACAGTCCCTAAATAAACTTTAATACAATTGTACTGAGAAAGTCTTTGTTTTAAATGGGAAATATGAATTTAGCACTGTTCTAATGATCTTGACTCGAACAGTCGAATGTTCAGAATGAGAGGTACAAAAACCATTAAACTTTTAAACATCACATTTTCAGGGGTATTTTAAGCAAGGATTTAAGATTTAAACCTTTCTAATTACACCGATCTTTTATTTTATCATTTTGAATCTACAAAATGTATCTATTCAAAAATGTGTTAACCCATCTCATTTACAACATTTCATTTTTTACACAAGGCTTCTTCATTGTTCTTAAATGAGTAACAGGATTGTTTTTATTTTTATTTTTGATTATTATTATTATTATTTTAGCATAGAATTAGCAAATACACATGTTGTTAAGTAGCATCCCTGCTAATGGCACGAGGACATTAAGAATTATAATGATTTACTTAAAATGTTTTTAATTTGATAATTTACTTTCAATCTATGATTTCCGTAACAGGGTTGTACTTTCAAAGTGAACCCATCAATATCACTGAAAATAAAGAAAAAAGAATGAGAGAACTAGTTTTTCTTCTTCCCATGATCTCTAGGAAATTCAGGCGAAGTAACTTCCTGTGGAACATTTGACTTCATGTGGAACAAATATTACAAATATTTCATAGTGGTTAATGTGTTCAGAGTACAGAATTGAGTGAATGAAATAAAATGTACATCTTTCATAATCTATAATGGACGACTCCTGGAAAAGGATGTTTCAAGGCTGAGGACTTAAAAGGATTCACATATTAATGCATAAATAATATGATTTAAATGTATTTCATTGATTATATTTCAAGGTAGAGTGTAGTTATAGTGGGTTGGAACAGGCAAAAGGATTTATTTTTTTGTTTATTTATGTTTTAAGTGATTTATCCGAAGCATATACATAAGTTGTTGTGAAAGACGCTTTATCTGTATTTAAGTGTCTTTTATGCTCATCTTGTGAACGTAATAGCAGTGGGACAAAAACAGCACCCCGACCATAAATCCCACCCACAACTTCAAATTCAAATTATTCTGAAATAACATGTATGTGTATCTCAGATGTTGGTAATTTAGCCTTGCACTGTTTAAATGAAAGAAGTAAGTTTGCATGCATGTATAGCAGGTCTCGGATCAGCCCTTCTGCTCACAACTCAGTCTCTGATGAGCTCACTCTCAGCGTTTCTAAGCTCAGCTGTTAAGTAAATCTTAGCTGGAGCACTTCTGGCCTCATGCTGTGAAGCGAAGTGCTCAAATGGTGCAGAAGATGGGTGGTCATTTTATAAAATGGTCCGTCTCCCGGGGGGCTGATCGACCGTGCCATTGAACTCGGGTGTGCTCCATCTACGCCTCTGGACAGGCCCGAGTGCTGTTTTTTAAATGAGATATCGGTCCGTTCTCCAAACCAGTATGGGGTCTCTGACATGACAGAAAACGACAAAAGAAAAACAGTGCCTCCTCCTTCCCCATGCTAGCCTGGCCCTCCAATATTTTCAGAGCATCGTATCATAATATGGCAGTGTAACTACCACTTTGAGCACTTTTTCTGCCACAACCATAGGCTGCAATCATTTTGAGACAAGCAGTCCTGACAAATCCGGCACAGAAAAGCAGAAATGACTGCAATTCTTTGCCCCCATTACTGTACGGCCACTTCAAGTTACCTACTGATTGTGCATGAAAAATGTCCTCCAAGACGAGTCTAATCATCGCTCAGAGAACTACATTATTAGCACAGTGTTAAAAACATATAGAATCAGAAACATATAGAATCAGTATGTAGTCACAGGATTTTTATTTAACTGATGAACTGAATATACTTCTGGGGAATTTTCATCAGCATGGAACTCTACCTCGACTTTGTAGATAAAGCCAATCACTGAGAGATAGAGCGAGACGACTTGGGTCAGACTTTGACCTAATGGACGTTTAGCTAACATGTAAAACTTGTGAACTCATTGTGTTCCACTGGAGCAGCAGAAATCATATCACTGACATTCCACCCAACAATCCATCAGCAGCATGATGAGGACATGGATTATAGTTAATTTTTAGGGAGGCAAAATTCTCAGGAACAATTAAATGTACTCATTTCTTCCCTCTTATCCCAAATATAGCTTATCCACCATGTTGCGTAAGGTGTTGGAAATCTGCTTCTAAATTTCTCACATATAATGTAGAAGCAATATGGAAAAGAAGTCAACCTCGCCCAAAATATCGGTAATACATTTCCATATTTAGAACTGTAATTTTTTTCTCGTTGGTCTTTCGTCTTGATTTTCTGTCAAATTGTGCTTGATTTGTTCATGGGCACATGAACAAATATGTTATATTAAGCATGAACTTCTAAATATTATAGGAGTGTAACTTATATCACTAATGGTTGTCTTTTTCATAAATAGCATTGCGACATGTAAGCACTTGATTTCTTGATTTAAAAATGATAAAGTGAGCGAGAGAGAGAGAGAGAGAGAGAGAGAGGGTGGGGGGGTTAGATTGTTGAACTTTGACTCGATCACCTCAGTATCAAGTAAAGCCTCAAGGTTCGGCAGCCAACACAGCATTTACACACTTCATCAAGCTGATGTCGTCAACCCATTATCATCCTTTGACCTCTGGAGCTGCTATAAAAAGGCCTGGCTCCTGAAAGAACGCACCATCAGGTCCTAGACATTCAGGAGTGAAGGTAAGAAGTCATTTTGCTTTCTTATGGACATAATTAGATTGAATTTTACTTCAGAATTTCATCTATATTCTCTGTATTTACACTAGTAACCACAGGTTTATATCCTAGGCAAGCCTTGCTCAGTCTGCAGCCATGAAGTTCTCCCTCATCACCGCCCTCGTCATCGCGCTGGCCATCGGTGAGATTTTTATGCTTTTTTAAAATCCACAAAAAAAACAACAACCCCAAAACAAAACAGTATTACAATAGTTGTGTAATTTTAATCAGACAGTAAAAGAATGACTTTGTTTTGGTTTTTAATCAGGCTCCCAAGCTGCCAGCCTGGTCAAGAGAGAAAGTCCTGAAATGCCTCCCGAGGTTGAAAAGATCGCCAGTTACTTCAAGGACCTCGTCCAAAACCTTAAAGCCCTCGAGGCCCCTGAGCTGGCCAGCAAAGCCAAGTGAGTTTCACATCAGATCTTTACCATACTGATGATATTTCACTGATTTTCCAGCATATGAGTTCTCTACATGGTTGAATATTTGTGAGATACGTGAGAGTGAAATGAAATAAGTAACATAAGTGTGTGGTGGCCTGGGAATACCCTTCACATGGTGAAAATTGTGATATTTTATACTATATATACTTTTCCTGAAGTGAAACATATTTCTTTTTTGCATGGGCAGAATTCTTGTTAAAAGAAAAGTGAAAATGAAGAAAATTACATTTGAAGTAACCACCTTTGATAAGCATTATCCATATCAGCCTCTTTAGTCCTATCACTTGTAGTAAAATTCAGTCACGGCATTTAAATACAAGCCTTGTCTCCTTTACGTTTACATTGGTGTGTAAATAATGGCTGATTCACTCAGTGAGTTATGTTCTTTTGGCTAAATTTCCCTTTTTAAAAAAAATATCCTTCAAAAATCTTAAAAAACAAACAACTCTATGCGACAGAGTGTATGTATCACAGATAATTTGACATCTGATATTTTTATATTTTAATGTTTACAAACTGAATCTGTTACTGTCATGTCTGTTTGGCTGTGGCACATTACCAACACCTTGATCACAGCGTGATCACGTGACAGTCACTGCGTTCGAAAAAACACACTTAGATAGCAAGCTAGCAATTAAAACTTGTTTTTACTGCTGTGTGTTTTTTTAAAACCAGCTTCTTATTTACCTCACATGATCTCTGAAGAGATCCAGGCAAGATTATGAAGTAAATAAAACCATTCCTAACGTCACTGTTTGCATGTGTTTGTACAGGGCTTACATGGAGGAGAGCAGAGCCCAGCTCCAGCCCGTGGTTGAGAAGCTCCAGGAGCAGCTGAAGCCCCTCTCCAGCAACATCGAGGACCAGATCGAGCCTCTGGCCGCCTCCGTCCGCGCTCAGATCGCCCCCTACACCAACCTGATGCAGAGCCAGATCGAGGACATGCTCAAGTTCATGGTTGATCAGACCAAGGCCATCCTGCCCCCTCAGTAAAAAAAAAAAAACACTGAAAAAAGCCTGATGGGAAATCACCACTGCCCTGTGACTGACATCACTCGCTTTTCTGAAGCAATAAAGGGGTTGAAAGGCTTTACATTTGTGTTGTCTCTTTATTGTTGCTGTCTATTTGCATGTTTGTGTGTTTATCAGCTAGGTTGTGTTAGCTTTAAGGAAAGCTCTAACGTTTTTTAAACCCTAACCCCTGCATGCATAGTGTGTGTGTGTGTGTGATTATATTTCAAGCTGTTGCTCTTCACTAAAAAAAGAACAGAAAACATGTTTAACACCAACTAAACTTTCTTATAATGGGAGTCTAAAAGCAACTGAAACTTACACACTTTTGTTTTTTTACACACGTTATGTTTCATGTTTATTCTTTCACATAATTAATTTATTTTCACATGAATTTTTCACTGATTCATTTCTCATATGATTCCTCCCCCACGTTTCATTTATTTTCACGTGATGTTTCTCACGCGACTCACCTGTTTTTCACGCGTGTGTGATTTCTTTTTTCTCCACGATCAAATATATTCACATGTGAATTATTTCTCCACTTGATTCATTTATTTTCCGCATGATGTTGTCACCGATTTATTTTTCACATGTAATTCCCTCAGACATGATTCATTTATTTTCATGTCATTTTTTTCTCCACATGATTAACTTTTCAGGTGACGTCTCTCACATGACTAATCTGTTTTTCACACGATTTTTTCAACGATTCATTTTATTTGTCCTGTGACTTTTTCACTGATTCAAAATTCACTTAATTTTTCACATGTGATTTTTCCCCCACATGATTCTTTTTCACTAAACTAATGAGAGATAGATAGATAGATAGACAGATAGATAGATAGATAATATATGTATGTGTGTGTGTATATATAGACACACACACACATATTCATACATTTACAAATGCAAAGTTCCCTCACATGAAGTACAAAAGACACAGAACAGTAGTATAGAAGGTAAAGCATTTTATTTTTTATGTGACTCTATACCGTGTGCAGACATTCAAACATGATACAGAGTTTTATTCATGCACGTACACAAAGGATAGAAAGAAACACACACATGACAAAGAGTTATAATGTAATAAACATAAGAATATTATACACCATACCACCCGTATGCGACCCCATACCCACTCACGTCATGAAACGTGTATTAAACTGATTTCCTGACTCCCTTGGACAATGTCAGAGTCAGACAGTCCGATCTGTACATACGGGAAAAAGACCTCGGGCATCCAGGCATCGATGCAGGGTCCCGGGTACAAGCACCATTTCTTACAAATCAGGGAAAAGTCCTGTAACCGTAACTGAGGGAAATATTACACAGCATGTGAAACACAGAGGAAACTTGGAGTGTAAATGAAATTACGATCATAACTCTCAGAAGATCCCAATAACCTTACAGACTAGAAGTATCCAATAAACTAAAAAAACTGAAAGAAAAAAAAACCAGAGAAGAGCTGCAAAGGCATAAATCTGGTAAAGCATGTGTATTACTGCAGACCTTGACTTTTCACTCTTTATGTTTATAGCTAGTTTAAGTTTAAGGTTGCTCAGGAGCGAAATAAACTGTGTGAAATTAAGCTAAAAGGACATTTTCCGAAACAAACAAACAAACAAAAAATAAAAACGAGTTCCAGAATGTACTTTTCCTTGGGGTGGTTCCTTCAAGCATAAACCTTTTGTACCTTTAATGTGTATCTTTACTTTACTCTAAGAGGTAATTATGGTCCAATTCTGTACTTTAAATCTGTTTTAAAGGTCACTATATCCACATTTCCAACTGAAAGACGCATATTAAAGGTACAAAAGATAAGGGATACCATCCCACCGACAAGGAAAGGTAAACTTTAGTACCCTTTTCCCCCCCCCCCCCACAGAGTTTATGGAACAGATCTGATAAATATCTGACAAAAAAAAAAAATCAAATATATAGTATTGTCTGTTTTGTTAACACTAGAGGTTGGTGCAGTCCCAAATGGCGCACTGCTCCCTCTGTAAGTGCACTACATATAGAGCTAGGGTATGAAATTGTGGTTGTGCCCCATGTAGCCTATAATGCAGTTTCTTTTAGGGGAACATTTTATTTTCAGAGGTAAAAACAACGGGAATTTAGCTAGAACTGTGGGTTCTTAATCTTAATTAAGTAACCTAACAGACTTTCTAAGATTCTACTTTTTACTCAAGTTGTTATGCTGATAATAAAATTCAGAAATGAAAATGATTAAAAAAAAAATTAAATTCCACTAGCCTCCTGTAGTAGGTAAATACGTACCATCATGTTAATTCCTGGACTTATGAGCTTTTTATTTGTGAAATTTCCACCAACAGAACATGTTAGTTTGTAACATAACAACATTTTACCCCGTTTTATTACGTAACATTACAGTTAGACTCACGCTGATATGATTTGTGCTTCTTTTTAAGTCATCGAGCTTTAGGTTAAACCAATTTAATTCAGTTAGTTTTCTCATTTTGATAGCAGTTGACCACGACCTTTTACGACCCCTGAGTATAGCCAGCGTCACCTTTAAGAGCCATGTGTTTAATGAGACTGGGAGGTTTTTAGAGCAATGCTTTAAAATAGAGGAGCCATTTTAATTCCCAAGAACCTTTTAGAGGCCTTAACTTTACCTATTTTATTAGCATTATAATAAAACATCGTTTTTACAACAAAGAACCTCGTAATCTAAATAGTGGAATTCTCCAATTTTCTGGCAACAAAACAGTTAAATGATCCATTAGAAAGTCTGCTTTTCTTCAGACCAAGTTCACTACATACGCTATGCAGTATTATCTTTTTGCATCTTAACACTATATGGCCAAAAGTATGAGCACCACGACCATCACACCCATATGGTCTTCTTCTTCCACAAACTGGTGCCACAAACTTGGAAGCACACAATTGTATAGAATGTGTTTGTATGCTGTAGCATTACAGTTTCCCTTCACTGGAACTAAGACGCTCAAACCTGCTCCAGCATGACGATGCCCCTGTGCACAAAGCGAGCTCCATGAAGACATGGTGTGTGAAGGCTGGAGTGGAAGAACTCGAGTGTCCTGCACAGAGCCCTGACCTCAACCCCACTGAACACCTTTGGGATGAACTGGAACTGGAGCCTCGTCAATCAGCGTCAGCGCCTGATCTCACTAATGCTCTTGTGGCTGAATGAACACAAATCCCCACAGCCACGCTCCAACATCTAGTGGAAAGCCTTCCCAGAAAAGTGGAGCTCATTATAGCAGCAAACACAGGGGGACTAAATCTGGAATGGGATGTTCAACAAGCACATGTTGGTGTGATGGTCAGGGGTGCACAAACTTTTGGCCATATGGCTTATGTAGTACACTGTTTTCTGATTATTCTTCATGCTGCTTTCCAGCCTTCTCTTTTCTGACACCCTTATTTTTAAGACTGCTTTATTCCCCAGACTGACTTCACAACATTGTATGAAATATAGAGTTTTTGATCCTATGGGATTAAAAGTCTTTCCTGAAGACTAAGTTCACTAGTGTATGAAATATTAGCTTTGTATTTTCCTATTTTCCTAGGAGTCACCTCATGCTGCTTTCCCGCCTTCTCTTCCAACTGAGCAGTGCGAGCCTCGTCCTCGAGAACGGGAAAAACTTTTCTGACATCGTTATTTTTAAGACAGTTTTTTTTTTGTCTAAACTCACTACATAATTATGAAATAATTTTGTACGTGTATGTATTTCTGATTTTTTCTTCTCATGAATTTCTTCTCATTTTCTGAATGGGAGTGAGGAAATGACCTCACGCTGCTTTCCCGCCTTTATGCCCAATGGAAGAGCTCGCGCCTCACCCCCGAGCACTCGGTGAGACTCGTGCACCCTCTCGTCACGTCACTAGAAGTAAAAAGCCAACATGAACAAATTTGAACAAAATGGCGATGTGGAAAAAGATCTGCACTCTTTGTTTTACTCACCGACTCACGTCACTGGGCCCACTTCCCTTTTTGTTTTCTAGATTGCCTCCTTCAATACTATTGCAAGTGCCCTTGATATAATCACACGTATCCCCTTTTTTTTTTACACCTCCAGAAATGACCTTCTTGAATTGTCAAGAATTCTGAAAGAACATTGTTCTTCGAAATACGGCTTAAAAACTCCACGCTAGTTATGGTACGCTAATTGCACTTATGAAATTAGCATAGGAGACGCCATATTGCTTAACTTCACTCATCCTGATGCATTCTTTAAGACAAAATTCTGCCTAATAAAGCTGAAGTTTTTTAAATAAAGGATACTAACACGATGTTTTATTCATTTATGAAAACTCAGTTGTCAGTTGTTCATTCGGCCAGCAGGGGGCAGCATATACTCTCAGAAAAGCATACTGTAGCACACCTTTAAAGCTTTACTAAATGAATTAGGGTCAATTTATGGACCTTAAACCATTTTAAAGGTGTACTATAGCCACAGTTTCATCTAAGATATTAAACTAAAAAAGATTCATATTACAAAACATGTACCCTCAGTGCTGCCACCCGAGTGGCATGGAAAGGTACGCTTTAGCCCTATTTTTTTCTCGTCATCGGGTTCAGGTTGTGTGGTAAAGCCGGTGGTCCCAGGGCAGTAAGGGAGACTAGGACTTGTTGTCTGCATTAACAACACCAACAACAAAATCACTAGTCTTCCACACCGCCATACTGAGCACGAAATACCTCTGAAATATTTTTAAAAAGAAAATCTGGACTCATATCAGATCTTACAGGAGTAAAGTTCTGCACTGGATCACTCCGTGTAGAATACGGCAAGAATTAGTTACTAGTTACCAGATATTAAGAATTTCTTTGGTGGTTAATTTTGCATTCGAACATTAGTATGTTTAGTAAAATGTATGTAAGCGTATGTATCTATGGATGAAGTATTTACTTTTATTTATTTATTTATTTATTGGGAGTTACAAGCCAAGGGTTAAAGCTAAAGTTAAAAGGATCTACAGTCACTTTTAAAGGGAAAGTCTAATTCAGTCTCAGAAATAATGGTACCAAACTGCACCTCTTCTTCTTGTCACTCATGTGGTACCACAAAGGGTACACGTTTTGTATCTTTTGTACCTTTTATGTATGTATCTAATATGTATATTTTACATGGGAAGGTGCATGTAGTGTACTTTTAATTATCCAAAGCATTAAAAGTACAAGGGTGGTCCTTAAGGTCCAATATTTACCTTTAAACTATTTTAGAGGTATAAAAATACAAATGAAAGATACACAAAAGACAGAAAATTGATCTTAACCACCACAGTAAAGAGTAAGAGTGTAGATTGGAATCGTTATTTCTGAGAATATATGAAAAGACTATGTCTTTATTAAGAATCCTAATGATTTTTATGATTAACTGTCCATGAGTTTCCACTAGTCAGGGGATTTCAGGATCAGCGATACAGCATACTTAGAGAATCTGTAAGAATTTATAACCTGCAAAGACTAGTTACTAAAGCTGGCATGAGCACGTGGTGGAAAGGTCTAATTCATAACTGAAGTATAACTCTGAGAAAAACACCTTTTTTTCAGAGAGCGACACAATCACTGCAGAAAAAAAGACCAAAAAGTGTTATCTCAGATATCGTCTGAAAAGGTGGGCTTTTGGAAATGAAGCCATGACTGTTCTGTGCGTCATTTTCAGAACTTTTTGTTGCCATCATTAAAGAATCCCTCAATTCTTGACCTCGAGGGCGAGGAGACGAGGAGATTACGCTTAATTCTGAGCGACCTGCTTCATGTGCAGAATCTCGCACATGTCCGAATCGGACTGAGCATTTCCCTCTCGTCCACTTTGTGCTGAAATCAGAAGCATCGATTTCTGAAGTCATGCTGAACTTCTGGGCTGTACGGAGGGTTACGGCTAAAAAAAAAAATCCGTCGATTTCGGTTTCACTATGCAAATTCTAAATAATCTGCATATCTTATGCATCCTGATGTCACAACGTTCCTACAAGGATTAACAGGATGATGCATGGACACTGTTGCATCACTTCCAGTGCAGCAGTTCACAGTGCTCAAGATCTCTCATACACCCGGCACCTCATAAATAAAACTGCACTAATGCCGTATTGTGTAGTGAATACAAGTAACACGTGCAACATTTATCAGTATTTTCTTTTTTTAACTATAACATTAAGTAAAATGGTACTCACCATGTCCGGTCAGTCAGAAACAACAATTTGGAGGCAAAAAAAAAAAAAGACAATCAAGATGACTAAAAGAAACCATTCATAATATTATTTCAAAAGAAAAAAAAAAAGAAAAAAAAGAGAGAAAAGTTGGAATAAATCTTCGCTTCCTAAAGCTGGCACCTGAAGTGGATTCTTCAGAAAACGGCCTTGTTGGCGAGACGATGCCTGCATGTCTCTGACCAGCGGTTGCACGCTGACAGATGTTTCGTGGGCATGGGTTATGGTTTTTACACAAAGCTGACAGACAGACAACCCCCTGCACACAGGTGCTATTCAAGATATGGTGTAAAAGAAATGACGTCACTGAGATTTTGAGCTGAAAAAAGGTTTTTTTTTTTTTTTTTTTTTCCTCCCAGCACACGAGTCCACCCTCAACATCCACCTCCACCTCCAGCGCCACTAACAAATCTCCTCCAACAATTCATCACACATCTCCTCCACTCTCATTACCTATGGATTCATTTCTTTACGAGCGCGATGATGAATTTTAGAAACATGTCTCACATACGGTTTTATTCTAATAAATGTTTTCTGCATGTTCTTTTCACCGGAGGCCGTAATCAACACTCCATAAAACCAGCCTGTTGAATTAGAGAATAAAACACAGATATGGATGAAGTTGGAGGCACGGAGCTCTTTCGCCCCGGCAACAGTGGAGTGCTGGCCTTGGTGATAGTTGCTAGGCAATCGGAGGAAATACAATGGCCTCCTTAGAAACCAAAGGGCCTTAAGTGGGCTAAAAGAAGCCGCAGCACCAGGCAAAATAATGCCCAAGCACCAAACTGGAGGCAGTCGTTATGCTGGAAGACAATCAGCTAATGAAGATATCAAGATATGACCTGATAATGTAGGGAAAAACAATTTTCCGCTCTTAAACTAGATTTGTTTCTGCTTTTTTTTTTTTTTTTTTAATTAACCCTTTCACGCATAGTGTCCACACTTTCTGTACATCTATTTTTAGGGGGAAAAAAAAGGCCTATAAGATATAAATCACCTCTCTGTAAAACCATTATCCTGATTTCTGTCGTTCTTCAGACTAGTTCCCATTCTCAGTGCAGCTTGTCTCCGATATCTTTCCCAAACTTTCTAAACAAAAGCCTAAATCAAGCCCAAATTTCTGTCATTTTGTGCCAGATAGACTCTACTGAACGCTGTAGCTGTTTAAATCACACAAATCAGCTGCATCGTGCAACAGTTCTAACCTGCATACACTTTATACATATCAGTAATAATGCTATATTTTGCAATTCTGGTCCTGAAATGTAACAATTCTAGACATGAATGTTAATAAATTAATTAAACATGTTTATGTTTATGAACACAATGGATTTTTTTTATCAGGTACAACATTTTTTTTTACCTCTTTTTACTGATGTCCTTGATGCATTATATTTCTACACAAAATAAATATTTTACTTAAATGATATTTTGAAAAAGTCCTACAATTTTTAATAAAAAAAAAAAACATCTAAATGTCCTGCATATGCTTTAAATCCTTTTTTTTTTTTTTTTTTTTAAATATAGAATTAGCAGCCTTATGCCTTTACACCACATTTGGGATTACTCTCAGTTAAAATGCATTTAGTTTTTGTCCTGTTTTTTTTGTAATGCTCTTATTTTGCTACTAAAATGATCCCGAGCATTTTGTTGTCCCACGACAGGAATCTAAAGTGTAGGATGTCGTTTGTCCGCTGAGTGAAATCAGTAAAAATCTTTTTTTTTTTTAAATTCAGAATTAATTTTTGTTCATTTGTATTGATCTTTTTTTAAAATTGATTTTTATAGTCACTTAATCATGATTGCAAAAACACTCATAGATAAATAGTTTAATATTAACAACATTTATTTTAACTTTTTTATTATTATTATTATTTTATTATTATTATTTTTTTAAATCTGTAACCTGGCATGTTTTTGAAAAATTTATAATGAGTATATTTATTTTTATGTAAATTATATACATTTACTACAATTCTTTTTCAAACTGGCAGGATTTTATAGACTTTTTACAGATTATTTATACAGTAACCTCCCACACAACCCTATCCATGATTTCTAAAGACTGTTGACCCTAGGTATCAAAAAATGGACAAAAAAAAGGCATCTGAGGGTTCAGAAATACACAAAATACACTCGTAGAATAGCAGGTATCTAATTAAAAGATGAAGGTATGCACGCTTCTTATAAAGTAACTCCAATTTACGTCTATAATTTTTCTTTTTTTCAACATGAAACACCTGCATTAAATCAACTTTATGTTCAAAACAAAAATGAAGATGAGGCACAAGCTAGCTCTTCGTCCTGTCTTTCTATTCCATTCAAATTCTTTCAATTGTCCATTAACTCACTTTATTTCGTATTATAAACATTTTTTTCCCAAATTAATTACAGCAAATACAGACATCCTAGCAAGAGCACATTTAATTTAAAAGCTCAGGGTCGTGTGTAGGCGAGCTGCAAGATGAATAAAAAGCTGCTTAGTGTATGTGTGTCTCTCTAATCAGATTGAGGCCATGCTCAGACACAGAGTGCGAAAGTTTGTGTACCCCTACTCTCACAGAAGGAGGGCACTAAGCTGTACCTTTCTGTGCCGCTGTCATGTTTCGGACCTGTAGTGCGTATCTTTCACCTGGAAAGATCATCAGAGGTATATCAGCAGCCATTAAGGTGTCGTTTTCCATCAGAAATCATTTTAAAGGTGCGTTTTACGCATGCACATTATGCAAGATTTACTCCTGATGGTATCAAGGAAAGGTGCGGTTTAATACCTGCTTCCTGTGACTGTAGCTCATAATGAGGAAGACAAATTTATAGCAATGAAATGTTTCAATCTTCCGTTTATAGCTTGTACACCCAACCGCTCACAGAGCCAAAAGGGTACTAACTGTAGCTTTGCTCGTCACTGGTGTGGCACCATCAAGCCTACACCTTCTGCCTATAAAGTCTTACTCTACAAGCTGATAAAAGGTGCATCGGTGGTCCTTAGGGTGCAATGATGTACCTTAAATAATTTTTAAAGGTACACTACATTCACATTCCCGTATGAAATACACGCTCAAGGTGCAAAAGGGGTACCTACAAGAACTTCCAAGAACTTCACTGTCATGCTTGTACATGGATGCTGCAGTAGGAACTAAAAAATAAAATGAAGACGGTGTAAAAGATTGTGCGGATCGGAAGAAGACAGTAATATGGCACAAAAACAGGAACTAGTAACGGTACCACTTTAATGTCAAAGGTTCAGTCCAGTACCCTTTTTCCTGAGAGTGCAGGATACACTAACATCACACTGGACCTGTGTACTTATTGTAAATAAACTGCAGGTGGATCTTTTTCATCCAGAAGCCATGCACTCAGCTGTGTCTGTATTGAGCCAAAGAATACAACAGTGCACAGAAATTAAAAAAAAAAAAAAAAAAAAATTAAAAGTTGAAATCAATTTCCACCTCATTTTTAATGTTAAACAAACCTGTTGAAATGAATGAGCTTAACTATTTATCATATTTAGAGGAAAGTAGTCAGAGTGCAGTGGTCCAGCTTCAGTCGTTTTTTTTTTTTTTCCTCCTTCGTTATTTTTTTTTCCTTCTTTATTTTAACCAAAGTCATTTAACTCATTTTCCGTCGACGTGCTCGAGCGCTCGTTGGGCAATTAGTGTGTCATTCTTTCATTAAGACGAGGTCAGCCCATTAACGACCCTTAAAGAATCAGAAGAAGAAAAAAAAAAAAAAAGAAAACAATGCGCAGGAGCGCGAGAGAAAGGCAGCGCGCGAGTCTTTGACGCGCCTCCCGGTGAGATCCGCGCGCGCGCGAGGACGACGGCGGCGAACATGCAAATTGCACTAAATTGCTCCTCGCGCAGGTGCGCGCGCTCCGGCCGCCGAAGTGGCGCCGCGAGCCTTTTGTGCCGCTGAGTGACGGGTTTCTGCGGCTCCGAATAGGAGGCGAATTAGCGCGCGCTCCGGTTAAAAAAAACCCCACCACCGCCACCGCCGGCAAGCTGCCGGTTAAAGGATGTGGTTTCTTTTGTGCGCGCAAGTGGAAAAGCAGAGCGCAGCGGGAAACGGCATTTTGTCCACGAATAAAGTAGGCCATGCTAATTGAATGCGATTTTTTTTTTTTTTTATCGTTTTCTGTTTTCAGTTGTGTGCGTTTAATTACATTTCCCCCACGACTGCATTGGCTGAACTGTGGCCTCTTCACAACTCCATGCGTTTTAAATTCCATTGAGATAATAATGACCTCTTCTGAGTGAGCAACAATTTTTCAGAAGGTTGCTATTTCACAGACAGAAGCCGAAATCCCAGTGTAGCTGCTCACTGCCCCCATTTCACCCCATACAGTTATTATTGCACCTAGTGGTCAGAAGCAGGAACTGCAACAAGCACTAGTAGAGGCCCAGTGGGGCGAGGATCACGCTGCCCTGTGCTCCGGGGAGGAGAAGCAGACAGGACTGATAATGACCCAGGTTTACGCTTTTTATGCGAAATTGAGTCAGCTTCTTGAAATATTTAAAACAAAAAACATGATCAGAATTAATTTAATAAATTCTAATCTAAATCTACTGCACTTTGCAAACAGAGGCAAAGTGTAAGTGCAGACAGTGTGTCTATGATATCACAGTGTGTACAGAACCATTTCTGCTGTAAGATATATTGCAAAGATCAGGAGAAGGAAAGGGGGATAATGAAGAGGATAATGTCTGTACATCAGAAATAGACTCTTGACTTCATTTTGTTTGAGGCTATGTTGTTATTAATGTCATCCTGCCTCACCAAAATCTATGGTCACGAGCCGCTGCTGGGATGAGGAAAGAGGTAGAGGATGAGGAAAGAGGTAGAGGATGAAGTAAGAGGTGGAGGATGAGGAAAGAGGTAGAGGATGAGGAATGAGGTGGAGGATGAGGAAAGAGGTAGAGGATGAGGAATGAGGTGGAGGATGAGGAATGAGGTGGAGGATGAGGAAAGAGGTGGAGGATGAGGAAAGAGGTGGAGGATGAGGAATGAGGTGGAGGATGAGGAAAGAGGTAGAGGATGAGGAAAGAGGTGGAGGATGAGGAATGAGGTGGAGGATGAGGAAAGAGGTGGAGGATGAGGAATGAGGTGGAGGATGAGGAATGAGGTAGAGGATGAGGAATGAGGTGGAGGATGAGGAAAGAGGTAGAGGAAGGCTTTTTTCATCCCTCTAAACAGAACTCTTAAAGGTTCTACCCTACAGTGTTTACGTCTCAGAAAAGCTTCTGATTAACTGCTTGGGCTCCATGGGGTTACCTCTAAGCAGGGTTTTTTCCACAGGTGTGTTCTTCTGAACGTTGGTAAGGCTAAGAGTGAGAAAAATAAGTATCTAAACTAAACTAAAAGTAACTAATGAATCTAACCATGCTTTGGGTACATTTCATCTCCAACAAAAGAGGTGCCAATAATTTGGACATGTGGTTTTGTTTAGCAAAAAAAAAAATGTATAAGGTTTTAAAAACATTTTTCTTAAGGTTAGACTTCTGTCAGATATTCTGTGCGAGATTAAGCGCAATAACCCATCTGTTCCGAGGGTGCCAATACTTCTGGACAGTAGGTTGTGTTTGTTCCAGCCTCAGGAGGGCTTGTAAAGATGTAAAGATGCCGAATTAGACCTGAGAGGAGAAGAAGGTGTAATGCATTTATAGATTATTTTAATGCAGAAAACTCACAATAATTTATTGTATAAAAGGGTTCTACCTGCCAGACGACATTCAGCCAAAGAGCTCCTAAATGGGAGAATTGGCCATGAACACAAACACATCAATAAGAACAGTAAGTGAAGAGGTGTGTGTACTGCCAACAGCTGTACAGCTGAGGAGGAGGGAGGAGGAGGACGATGAAGGGTAGGAGGAAAGTCTTGAACAAAAAAGTTTCCCATGAATCGCAGGGCCTCAGCTGTGACTTGTGCATGAGAGAGCATGAAAAAATTCCAAATACAGCCGTGAGCATCTTCCTCTGATACAGTCAAGCAAGGGTTCCCAGTAGAACCTTTTTCACAAGAACCCTTAATTATCCAAGGAACCCTTAAAAAGCCTACAGTGTAACAAGTATCAAGACATTTTACATACATTCTAAATGCTGGGTAATAATAATAATAATAATAATAATAATAATAATAATAATAAATTGCTACTAATAACCTAGACCTAATAAACTAGAACCCCTCGGTTGTCCCTCTGGGGAAAGCACTTAAAGGTTCTGCGTAGAACCCTGTAACAGAATGTTTCCTTTTCAGAATGGGTTCCAATGTAGATAAAATCCTGAACTCCACTAAAGTATCTCCTCCTCTGTGCTCAATATTACACGCTTTAAAAAAAATCAGAACCTTTAAGGGTTCTTCAGTTTCCTTCTGGCGGAGCCTTTAACGGTTCTCCCCTACAACAAAGTGTTCAGGGTACTAAGGGTTCCAGGTAGAACCTTTTAGGGGGCGAAGAACCCTTAATTATACAACCAACCTTTAAAGAACCTTTAAAGAACTGTTACCAAGTACCAAGAGCTAAACGTTAAACTTTGGACAGGTTCTAGGTGTGAAGAAGAACATAATGAGCAATAATTTGGAGTTTGTACCGCACACTTAATGCGGATAAAACAAGGTTCTTTAAAAAAAGGTTCTTTAAGGGTTCACCAAAAAAGGTAAAATGCTTCTACATGGAACCTTTGAAATTTTGCTACACTGCCTCTTTAACGGTTAGTCAAATAATTACGTGTTCTTGTCTTGCAAAAAAAAAACTTCTACGTGGAACCCTTTATGATAGGAAAACACTTTTTTGTAGGATTCTTCGCAGAACCTTTAAGGGTTCCCCCAGAAGGACAGTGACGAATTTTTATTTTTAGTATGAGTAATTCTTTTTTTCTTACTACATAGAACCCATTTAAAATTGAGGTAAAATGTCTTGATACTTGGTGCACTCTTTAAAAGGGTTCTTTACGGGTTCTGGCCTTTCAGTAAAGGTTCTAGTCGGAACCCATTCCGACAGGAAAACACTTTTTTTTAATAAGGTTCTCCCAGAAGAACAACTTACGATTTGCCTTGTAATTGAGTAGATTCTTATAAAAGGGTTCTTTAAGGGTTTGCTGCATAATGAAGGGTTCTTGCCTGGTGAAAAGTGGTTTCTACTTGGAATCCTTTCTCACAGGAAAACACGTTTCCCCAGAAGGACAACCAAAGAACCGTTAATGGTTCAAAAGTTTTATTTTTATCACTATAACATTTTTGTTACTTTTTGCTTAACACCTAGGATTGAGCTCCTTTTAGAAAAAAGTGTTCTTTATTGATGTATGATACTGATCCTGAACGTGTGGAAACGTGTGGAAACGTGTGTACGGTCAGTATTTCACGCTCCGGCTGGGAGAAGCATGCCTCTACAGCTCCACACTGATGAAGTCCTTTAACGCTCAACACGAACCCACTTCAAATTGGGTCAAAGTACTCGGAGCTGATTCAACTCCGTCCCGGAAATCTGCTGTTCTGGAACCGATAACTCCTGATATGTTGTTCCTTCATTAGGAATTCAAGTTTCACAAACCTGCTGGGTTTTTTTTTTTTTAAATGACAAAATATTATGGTCCATTTCAAAAGCTCCATGTGACAGTAGCAGTGCATCTCAGCAGGAGAATGAATTTTCACATGAAATGAATATGTGAGGTCACGCCCCTATTACGCGCGGGTCAGACCTGCTGACTTTTGCGTAGGAGCTCCTCATTTTAACATCAGAGTACACTGCTACGACTTCTCACTCCAAAATAGGCCCAGAGAGCAGTCTGTTGGAAAAACAGCACATGAGCTAGTCAGCATATGAATCTGAAACGACTGACATTTGCATCTGAGCTTTGAATTCTCTGATATTAATTGACCCCTCTGGAAGCCCCGCCCCCTTCCTGTAATTTCACATTAGGAATGTTTCAGCCGGTGCGCTCGTCTCGACTCAATTTTCTCACTTTAACGACGTGGTGCTCTCGCTTTCTGTCAGGGTAAATGGAGAATATTTTGAGTTCATTAATATGAAATAAAATTTATCAGAGTATGGTCGACTTAGCTAACATTAGACATAAGTATATATATAGATATATATACGTACATTTAACATTTTAACTATGATGTATTTGACGGTAAGAGTTAACAGCACTTTTTCAGTTTATGGATGAAAGACAAAAAAATATTAAATAGGGCTACAGTGAAATCTCAAATGCAACGTTTGACAAATCATTTTACTGGGAATGATAATTAGCCTGTGTTTATTGTGACTGTTTGTTTCCGTTGAAAAGTTTGAGCAGACCAACAGTGAAAAATGCTGGCTGTGTGGAGACATTTCACAGGTTTCTATAAGTGATATTAGAGAAGTGATTTGTAAAAGGACTATATAGGAAATGTACTGTGTCATGTTAACTGTGCACTGCATTTTGAGTGTGGTTCCACCCCCTTTCACAGGGCAATGCATTCTTCAGGATTTCTTCTCCCTCCTGACCTGCCTCATCCATTACCACAATTATATAGGTTACCAGAAGCGATAAAATCATTTAAATGCTAAAAATCGACACTACAAGCTGTATTTTCTTGGCGTTTTTTTTACAAAGCGCTAACTTCTGGTTACATATTTACAGTAGGCATCGACTATCCGTCTCTACCATCTGCATGGAACTTATAAGGAATTGGTTTGGAGAACCCCAAAAAGTTCCGTCCTTTCCTCCATGTGGCGTCGGGCTATTATGGTTGTTTTTGGGTTTTGAGGACAAAGCGTACAATAGAAGGCCAATCTGGAAAATGTGCACCAAAAGGTCTTTCATAAACACTCCAGAAACATTAGAGAGATGATGTTTACTGTAAGTAGTGCACTCCCTTTTACCTGCTTCAATTTAATTTTCATTTTCCCCAGCTGGGCAGTTGTGAGGCAAAAAAAAAAAAAGCATCTCACTCCCTAAAACACACACACACACACACACACACACAATTACTCATACACACACTCCTACCACCACAGAGGGCCAGAGGCAGAAGTGGTCCACTCAGTTAGGGCTCTTAATGTAAATTCCATTTCAGAGGCTATTATCCTTGCGTATTTTCCAGACCTTTCTGTTAGCAATACAGGCAGCTGCCCCATGGCACCCTCCTACGCCCCCCCCAAACCTCTTACAGAACCACCCCCCACCCCCACCCCCACCCCGGGGATGCTATGAAATGCTTATTCAACAATCGCTTGCCATAAAGACGCGTAATGACATTTCAGAGGCAAAGAGGTCCGTGTGGTTTTTAATTCATATTTAATGGTCGCCAGGCTAAATAGGCTCCACTATCCTAAATGAGAACTCTGCTTTCTCTCTCTCTCTCTCTCTCTCTCTCTCTCTCTCTCTCATACTCTCAGGGCTGAGGTGTGTCCGTTTTTATAAACTCTACCTTTGTTTCCTATATCTGTGTTGATACAGAAGAATGATGGACACACCGCCTGTGCATGGAAGAAGGAGTAGCTGACGTATGTAGTACTACGACGCTAACGCTACGTTCACAATAGCAAGCGACAAAGCGGCATTTTCCATGTACGCGTTCGACACGGAGCCACAAATGTTGGGACAGCAGCAGGCGACAAAGCAACAGCACGATGCTGTAAAGCGACAAATCCAAACGATTGGCTCTGATCATTCCCGGACCTATCCTATAGCACGTGGTCTGACATTTCTCCAGTTCCCAATTCACAAGTAAAGTTCCTACCTGCAATTAGTTCCCATTTACTGCTTGACACACAATAACTGGAAGAAAAGCTTGTTATATTTGTTTGTAAATGCCAGCAGTGTTCAATAAGAGACTGAATTTGGATCTTAGTAATAGTCACATGTTGACGGCTTGATGAGAGAGAGAGAGAGAGAGAGAGAGAGAGAGAGAGAGAGAGAGAGAGAGAGTGCTCACAGTAATACTCGCTCTACCATTTAACGCTTTTGGGAAACCCTGTCACGTACACAAACTAGCAAAGGAGCTGCCATGGTGCTGTGACACCTTTTAAGCAATACTACAGTAAAATTACCTTAAAAACACAGACCTAAAGCCCCGTTTCATCCTTGTGGATAGTCTTCCTGGTGGGTGTGTGTGCTAGTGCTGTCAAATCTCTTTAAAAAATGCATTCAGATTTTAATTACTTAAAAGGTTTAGTATTCAAAAGCATTCAAATATTAATGAGCCTATAATGTTGTACTGCTACAGACAGCGCAGACATTAGCAGTGGCGCTACACGATGTGGACAGACATCTGGATAGACATCTCTTTGTGGTGATCAGCACTGTGTGAAAAAGCGCACAATCCCACTCAGCTAGTTCAGAGGCAGACCCAGACTCTGTGGTATAAGAGGAATAAAACACTTTGGGACGTGCTGAATGGCCCTCCTTATATGTAGGCAAATAATCAACTTCGGGTTGATAACAGTAACTCCGCTTCGTGTTGGGCGCCATCACACCACCCTGTTGTGGATTATTTTCCTATAACGGTGAACCCCGTCGTGTTTTATTCCTTGTGATATGATATACGGAATTATTATTTTGCGCATTCCATTGCAATGATTTTCTTATTTTCATTGTTGACATTGTAGCCTAAAGAAGCACTGTAGCTAGAAATGTAAATTGTAGCCTGTTTACAGCTGTTAGTTTAATTAAAATAGTCTGAAATAGTCTTTTTTTTTTTTTCTTTAAATATGGAAGAGACAACTAGTTGAGTAGTGAAACTGAAAAGTCATGCAAGCCCTAATGTTTAGTACACTACCAGTGGTTTGGGACACAGCCTTGTCAGAGAGAGTTCCTCTGAGCTTCTGTGACATTGGGCTTTAAGTAAAAACTTCTGAAAAATGCGATGATACGGCAGCGTAGAACATTCGTGTAGGCAGCAGAGTAACCAAGCACGATCGTATCAATACAAATATTGATGTCCTTCTTACATTGTTTTCTGTCTTGCACTGCAGACTGGCTCGAGGCGCTGAAATGTAAATAAATCTATCAGGGCAAGGAGCGCCGATATCACGTTACCACTCCATACAATCAAGCAGCCTTTCATGCCACCCAGGAGGGCCATTCTTGTAATGCTAGCACACTGGAGAGGCCCACAAATCATCTTGCTCTCGTTCTTTTCTTTCTCTCTCTCTCTCTCTCTCTCTCTCTCTCTCTCTCTCTCTGTCTCTCTCATTCCTTCTTTTTCACTCTGCATACAAATGTCTTTCTCTCTCACTTTTCTTTGTAGTCATTCGTTCTCTATATATCGCTCTCTCTCTCTTTCACACTCCCTCTCTCCATTTACCTCCCTGTTGCAAAAATATTAGCACCCCCTAAAACCTATTTAAAACAAATTGTGCCGTTCGATTCGTTCGGCACAAACTCTTTTGTTTTCTCTGATCAAACATGAGTTCTTAATGGGCATCTCAGTCTTGGGATTTGCTGTTTTGAAGGAAAACAAAAATCAAACATACACATATTCGTCTTTTGTATGCACTCAAAATATCACTCAGTGCACGTTATTCATTTTAAGGAAGGGTGCCAATAATTCTGGAGAACACTGTATCTTTCTCTCTGTACTTTTACATTCTTTCTCTCACACTTTCATTTGTATTCACTCCTTCTTTGTCTCTTGCTCCCTCTTTCACCCTCCCTTTAAATATCTCTCTCATCCTACCTCTATGTTGCAAAATTATTGGCACCCCGACGATTATATACAATTAATTGTACTCTTTGATTTGTTCTTCATCTCCACAAACTCTTTTGTTGTCCGTGACTGAACAGGAGCTTTTAATGATCATCTGTGGGCTGCATTGAAGACGTCGTCCATATGCACAAGATTATGAAAGAGCTTGAAATGGACAGAGGTGTGAAACAAGATCCTCCAAAAAAATCCTCCACAAGATCCTGTACAAGTGTCTCCAACGTTTCTAGGCACGGTGAGGCAAATATATACTTATATTATTTCTATAATTATTATTTATATTTATTTAATATACAAAGCGATTCAATGTGCTTAACAAATAAAATGAAAAAGTGCACATATAAAATTAACTGAAAAAATAAAATAAAAATCTAAATGTTAAGGTAAAATAGATGTAGGTTGAAGTACCAGTAATAAATACAATATTATTAAGGAAAGAAAAGTGAAAATAAGGAAAGGGAAAATAAAAAAAGCTGGAAAAAAAAGATAAAGGCATTAGACAAAGTTTCAGATTTATAGGGTTTTGCAGGAAAAAAAAAGTGTTAAAAATTGTATGGAAATAAAACCATATAGATGTCTCTTATGTATACGCTCAAAATGAAGGGTGCCAATAATTTAATGAAAGGTGGCAATAATTCGTGAGAGTTTTGTATTCTTTTTATGGCTGTTTTTCTTCTTGAATATGAAGTAACTCATTTGTGATTGGGACTGGGATGTGTTCTGTGGGGTTTTCTGTTTGGTGGTGTCATACTGTCATACTGGCTGCACGCGAACCCGCGGCTGGGGCACGAGAGCGACCGAAGCCATTTCTGGACATGATCAATGCTCGGCTTGGCCTTTATTGATCTGTGGATGTTGATGGAGCCATACTGCGACCCGGAGCAGCGAAGTCGGCCAGAGGGGTCACGCTGTGTTTGGACAGATTTTTTAAATGGGTTACACAAATGCAAAAAAAAAAAAAAAAGAACCTTACTCCAATTAATTGCATAATGTGCACTTAAAAAGCATTTCACAGCGCTATTTCAGCAGCGGGTCATTAGCAAGCATTTACTACAGCAATTACATTTCTAAGACGTGCTATTATTTGAATTATTACAAGAAATGCGACTAGAGTGGAGTAAAAGGCATAACTATTTTCTCCTGATGAAAGACTAAAGCACCC